>PVKH010023878.1:0-13755 GCA_004027955.1 Chaetophractus vellerosus
GTTTAACGCAAGGAATGGCATGCTCTGACTTGTTTTCGAGAGAAAAGGAGCAAGAATGGAAAGCAAGTCAAGAGAGTTGAATAGATATGTGACAGTTTACCTCATTGAAGAAGAAAGTATATGAATGGATTGCCACATGAGAGAAGTATGCTGGTTAATAGGAGTGCTGAACTCATGAGTATGTGTTCAGCTAAGGAGGGAAAGTACACTGGAATAAGAATATTTTTTTTCCTGTACAGATTTATAGACTGAAGTGCTTTCCCACTTTAACTCAAGAGTAAAAGGTTAGAAATAAAGAAGTAGTAACCCAAAACCATGGCAAATTCTTCACTGTACATAATTTCCAAAATTATAAAAGTAGTTCTAGCATCTAACTTCTATTGTCTGACAGCAATCTGGATCCATATTTTATGGAGTAGAATGTTCTGCAATACATAAACAAGTATTAAACCATGTACAGAATGACTGTAAGATCCATCATGTTTTTTCAACCAAGTCAATTTTTTTAACCTCCTATTTAATTTGTGATGGCTGAGAACCAATAATTTTAGGTAATGTTAAAGGCAGACTCTTTACACGGGAATTCCAAGTAATCATTACTGAGATACTATGTTTATACAGTAAGCTATCATCCCAAATGATAATTTTAAATCACTACAGAAATAGCAGTTATTAAAGCCTTGCCCACTAAAAGCATCTGAGCTAAATCAATGTAACAGTTTATTTACAAACTTTCAAAGAGCAGTCTTCTAGTTTTGGTAGGAATATAGTGGCATCTTGTTTTGAAACTGCCCACTTTTACTGGAGAACATACAAGGGGGAAAGGGAACTAAAACTCCAAAAGCTATAACTTGATCACCACATGTACAACTCTACCGTTAGCATTGTTTCAGGAATATGTAACTCATTCAAATCAAATAAAAGCAAAAACAGTATCGAAATAAATCATTCCACAAAATTTTAAATTTGGAAATAAGTAACAAAACGTCCCAACAGTTGAATAAAACCATTAGTAAAGTATGGCCAGATATCAAATAAGTAAATCAACTAGGAAACAAAACAAAACAAAATGTATGACTCAATTGCAGCTATGAAGAAAAAACCACAAGACCAAAATACAGGAAGTAGAGGAAGAAAGGAGAAGATAAAAAGAGATAATGGAAGGTAATAAAAGAATATGAAACTGGAACTGTAGGCTCAGGAAAGAAATAAAGGAAACAAATTCCAGAAAGAAAGATTTAAGTATAAGGATCACAAGGGAGAAGAGAATCAGAGAAATAACAGTAACGATGGAGGATAGACATGAGAAAGTGAACCAAATGGGACAAAAAAAGAGGGGAAATTAAATCAGGAGTAGACAAATTACAGCCTGTGGGCCAAATCCAGACTGCAGCCTGATTTTGTAAAACCTGTAATTTAAGACTACTTTTTAAAAGTTTGATTTAAAAAAAAACAAAGGGAGAATAAGTGCCAAGGACTATGTGTGGCCTGCAAAGCCTGAAATATTTTCTATATGGCCTTTTACAGAACATGTTTTCTGACCCCTAATCTATGCAGTATTAAAGATAAACAAAGATCCAATATGCATACAATGGAGTCCTTGAGGAAAATTAGACAATGGACTAGAACTCATATTTAAAGAGACAAATCTAGTTTTCTAATGAGAAAACAATTTGATTGGTATCAGTTTTGTGTTTAGCAACATTCAGTTTCAAGAGACAGTGTAGCAATAGCTTCCAAATTGAAGATCAGAGACTGCAAGTCAAGGGTTTTGTATTTAGCTATCATTCAATCACAAAGAAAAAAGGCAATTAGTTTTGAATATGCATGGTATCAGGAAATGTTGCCCATATGATCCCTTTTGTGAATAATGTGTTTACAAGTAGCATGAAATATGCAAAGCTTGGAAGATCAAATCTTTAAAATAGTTCTGAAAGTCACTGAAATATGCTTCATCAATAGCAAAAAAATAAATATATAAAACATCCTAAATAGGGAAACAAAATATCCTAAAGAGGTCAATTCTACCTCAGTAAATTTATTGACATCTAACCCCAATTAAAATAGCAAAATGATTTTCTTCTGAAAATATGCCAGTTGATTTTTCTAACAATACTGAGGTATAATTAAGGTACAATAAATTACAAATATTTAAAGTGTACAATTAGATTAATTCTCACATAGGAGTATATCCATGAAACTATCAAAAGTGGCCTGTGTCCATTTTTAAAGCCATCTCTCCCTGCACCAATCCAAGCAACCACTGACTTGCTTTCTGTTACTAGAGACTAGTTTACATTTTCTAGAATTTTAAATAAATGGAACCATATAGTATATACTATTTTTTGATCAGGCTATTTTCCTCAGTATCATTATTTTGAGATTCATCCATGCTTATTTATTTTATTACTGAGTAGTATCCCACTGTGTGGGTATACCACAATTTGTTTATACATTAATCAGTTGAAAATAGCTCCTAAAAATGAAGCTATTATTACCTTCCATGGCTGGATTGTATAACAAATGTAGGTTTAATTTTTAAAGAAACTGCCAAATTGACTTTCAAACCATTTTACATTTCTACCAACCGTGTATGAGAATGCCAACTTTTTCACCACCTCACCAACATTTGGTATATATGGTTGGTCTTCTTAAATTTAGCCATTCTTGGGGGTATGCAGAGATATCTAAGAGAGATTTAAATATACATTTCCCCAATGACTAATGACTTTCAGCATAATTTCATTGTACTTATTTTCTCTGACTTCTTCAGTAAAGTGTCTCCTCTGATTTTCTGCCCATTTATAATTTGGATGCTTGCTCTTAATTTCTAAGAGTTCCCATACTATTCAAGAGAGAAGTCAACTGTCAGATATATATTTTGAAAATATCTTCTCCCCAGTCTTTGATTTCTTCTTTCATTTACATAAAAGTATCTTTGGAAGACAAAAAAACTTTTAGTTTTTCAGAAGTCCAAATTATCAATAATTTATTTTATGGACTATGCTTTTGGCATTGTAGCTAAGAAATCTTTGGCAAACCCTCCTCTGTGCTCTTCCAGATGTTTTATGGCTTTAATTCTGAGATCTTTGTACATCTATGATCCATTTTGAGGTAATTTTTGTATCTAGTATGAAATGTGGATTGAAGTTCATATTTTGCAGATGGCTGCCCAATTTTTCCTGCACAATTTCTTGAAAAGATTATTTTTCCCATTGAATTGACTCAACCTACTTTTGAGAAATCAATTGACCATTTATATTCAAGTTTATTTCTGGATTCACTAATCTAAATGTATTTCTTTAACAACTATCTTTAAGGCTCTACCACACTATCTTTATTTTACTAGTTTTATAACAAGTCTTGAAATCAGGTAGTATAACTCCTCCAACTTTGTTCTTCCTTTTCAAATTTGTTTTGTCTATTCTAGTGTCTTTTCATTTCCATATAAATTTCAGAATATGCTTAGCAAATATTACACCTCTCTCCCAATGAATCCCTGCAAAGATTTTAACTGGGATTACATTGAAACTATTTAACTGATTTGAAGAAAACTGATATCTTAACAATAGTGAGACTTCCAATACAAGAACTCTGTACATCTCTCCATATAGTTACATATTCTTTAATTTCTCTCAGCAATGTTTAATAGTTTTAATGTATAGATCTTTAAAATCTTTTGTCAAATTCATCCCTAGATGTTTCATATTTTTGAAGTTATAAATGTAACGGGTTTAAATTTCAATTTCTGCTTGTTTGTTGCAAGTGTATAGAAATGCAATTAAATTTATATTTTAAAATAATTTTTATATATTGATCTTATATCCTTCAATCTTGCAAAACTTACTAATTTTAGTATTTTTTGTTTTTAGTAAATTCCCTTGGATTTTCTACATACACAATTATTTCATCTGCAGTTAAAGACAGTTTTACTTTTTCCTTTCAAATTTGTATATTTTAATTTTATTTTCTTGGCTTTTTGCACTTACTAGGACCATCAGAATAATGTAGATAGAAATGGGGAGAACAGGCATTCTTCCCTAATTCTTGTTCTTACTGAGAAAGAATATATTCTTTCACCATTAAGTATGATTTTAGCAATAGGTTTTTGGTGGATTATCTTTATCAGACTGAAGAAGTTCTTTTCTTTCCCTCATTTGCTGAGGGTTTTATTTTATTTTATCATGAATGGATGTTAAATTTTGTCAAATGTTTTTTATTCATCAATCAATATGAGCATGAAGGGTTTTTTTTTTTTATAGATTGTAAATATGGTGGGTTACTTTGCTTTATTTTTGAATACTGAACAAGTCTTGCATTCCTGGAATCAATCTCATTTAATCATGGCATATTACTCTTTTTATACATTACTGAATTCAATTTGCTAAGATTTTGGAGAGAAGTTTTGGGTCTATGTTTACAAGGGATGTTGGTTTGTAATTTATTTTTTCTGTTTGTAATGTCTTGTCTGGTTCTGATTTCAAAATAATGCTGGCTGCATAGAAAGTTGGGAAGTGTCCTCTCCTATTAAATTCTCAGTAAGAATATAAAATTGCTATTATATCTTCCTTAAATGTTTTGGCAGAATTCATCAGTGAAGCAATCTAACTGAAAATTTTCTGTGTGGAAATATTTTTTTACTAAAAATTCATTTTCCCTAATAGAGATAGGCCTAGTCAGATGATCCACTTGTTCTTGAGTGAGTTTTGGTAGTTTGTGTCTTGCAGGGAATTCATCTACTAAATTGTTGGTATAAAGTTGTTCATAAATATTCTTTATCATCATTTCTAGGTCTCTAGGATCTGGAGTCATTCCCTCTGGCATCTTGGTATTGACAATTTATATAATCTTCATATTTTTCTGAAGAGTCTGGATAGAGGTTTATCAAGTTTATGGATCTTCTCAAAAATGAACATTAAGTTTCATTTCACTTTATTTTTATCTTTTATCCTTGTTATTTCCATTCTCCTGCTTACTTTGAGTTAAATTTGTTCTTCTTTTCCTAATGCTTTTGAAGGAAACTTAAGTCACTGATTTGAGATGCATCCTTTCCTTATTAATATAAATGTTTAATGCCATAAATTTCCCCTACACTATGTTAGCTGCATCCTAAGAATTTTGGTATGTCTTGTTTTCAATTCCATTCAATCCCAAATTCTATTTTTCCTCTGTATCATTTCTTGACCCAAGTGTTACCTAAGGCTATGTTGTTTTTGTTTGGGTTTTTTTTTTTTAAAAGATTTATTTATTTTATTACATATCTCCCCTCCCCCCCGTTGCGGCGACGCGCTGAGACCGGTCACTGTGCAGGCACGACTTTCCCCGCTTGTGGGCGGCTTCTGCTTCCATTCATGCTTCAGTTTGCGGATGGCTGGCTGCGCTCCATTCGCGGGCGACCTGCCCTGCCCATGACGACTTTTGCCCTGTCCGTAGCAGCTTTTTGCCCTGCCCACGGCGGCTCTGGCCCACCCATGGTGGCTTGCCCTTCTCAAGGCGGTCTGCCCGCTAGGAGAGGTCCCCGGGAACCGAACCCGGGGCCTCCCATGTGGTATGCCGGTGCCCTATCCACTGGGCTATCCAGCCGGCCCCTTGTTTTGTTTTGTATGGGGATTTTCCAGGTATCTTTTAGTTATGATTTCTTACTTAATTCATGGCTGTTATATAGCATACTTTTCAAGGTTTGAATCCTTTTAAATTCATTGAGGCATGCATTTATGATAGTGATATGTTCTACTTTGGTAAAAGTTGTATGTGCCCTTGAAAAATATATTCTATTGTTGAGTGGAAGGTTCTATAAATGTTCATTAGGCAGAGTTGGTTCATAGCATTGTTAAAATTTTTGTCTGCTTTCTATCAAGATTAAAAGGGGATGTTGAAAACTCTCACTGTAATTGTGGATTTGTCTATTTACACTTTCAGTTCTATCAGTTTCTGTTTAACGTATCACTAAGCTCTTATGATAGGTGTATAAACATTTAAGATTGTTATGTCTTATTGGTGAATGGGCCCTTTTATCATTATGAAATAGGCCACTTTATCCTGATATTCTTTGCCATGAAATTTACTTTGTCTCATATTAATAGATCCACTTTAGCAGTGTATTTCTTTTTATGTTCGAATGGGAGGTTCTCTTAGACAGCATATATTTGCATCTTCCTTTTTTATGCAATCTGGCACATCTGCCATTTAGTGGGGTGTCAGAACCATATATATTTAATGTAATTTACTAATATGATTAGATTTAGATCTAATCATTTTCTATTTGTTCCTTTTGATCTTGGTGTCCTTATTCCTCCATTTCTGCCTTCTTTTTCTGGAATAATTGGTTGTGTTTTTTGTTTGTTTGTTTGTTTTTAGTCCATTGTATCTACTTTATTGACTTAATAATATTCATCTGCTTTTAGTGGTTGCTTTATCATTAACTTTCATTAACTTACATACTTAACTTATCATAATATAAGGTTGAGTAATACTGCATCACTTTAAGTGTAGGAGAAAAATCTTACAACACTATATTTCTCCTTTCCTGGCCTATTGTTTCTGTATTTTATTTTTTCCATATGTTATCAATGTCACAATTCATCAGTATGTTTTTCTTTAAAACAAAGTTCTGCAGACTTTTACTGTAAAGAGCCAGATAGTAAATGTTGTAGGCTTTGTGGGCCATATACAGTCTCTGTTGCATAATCTCCTTTGTTTTTTAGTTTGTTTGATTACCTTTAAAAATGTAAAAACCATTCTTAACGCACAGCCATTTGTTTTCTTCTTTCTATTGAGTACTATCTCCAGGCAAATTATAGATGAAAAGTAAAAACTTCAATTCATGATCCAGATGTTTTATCTACTCTATGCCCAACATCTGGATGTTTATAAATTCAACAATGATTGGTTAATTTTGTTTTAATTTTTCATCTGGATGTTTAGTATCATACAGAAACAACTTATATTTCCAATGTAATATAATATGTTTTACTCACACACAATGTGTTATGTTTAGTAAAATATCAGCTGGCTTCATTTTCTTTTTTATATTTTAACTTCTGCAATTTTGTCTCCAAGATGCTATATGAAGTTTTACAGATAAACTCACAGAATAATTATAGGTGTAGCGTTGCTAAAATTAGAGGCAGATGAATATGCCATAATACCCACATCTTAACAACTTAAAGGTCAATGGAAAGAATCATCAATATTGAGCTTTTAATTGGTGCCACATCCGCCACAAAAACCATTCCACACTATTTAATTTTCATTGCCCTGCCTGCACACCTACAAGTTAGGCATTCACACCCACAGGTTCAGTAAGTTGCCCAGGGGCATTCAACAAGAATGTAGAGAGCTATGATTTGAAATAAGGTCATTTTGACTATAATGTCCAAGGCATTAATATCTATGGTATTCTGAATTTTTAATGTATGATTTCAGCTTATCTCAACACAGACCAGTTTTAATGTAGCATCTACTAACAAAGCCTGAACAGAAGGTCTCATAGTATCATCTCATAATGGTCTCCCTGATCTCCTTTTATACTTTTAAGTGTTCGTTTAACACATTTCTTAAATAAAATCTTCATCAAAATGCAGTCTTATCACTGGTACTTCAGGTCCTAAGGAAGCTTCTTCTCCTTCAAGACATAATGATAGATGTGAAAAAATAACAAGATATAGTCTCTCATAATAAATGCCAAGACAGAAAGAAGGAGGGAGCAGGTAAGCTGTGGTCCAAACAAAAACTTCATTATTGGATTGAAGCACTAATAGAATGGTTCCCACTGGTATTTTGTAGGATATTTGTTCCAAGGGATGGTAAGAACGTGTGCAGAAAGAGTTCTATGTCAAATAAGTTGGTAAAATCCTAAACTTAGCAAAGATGAAGTTTATTTAATGAAGTACTTCTCCAAGCCTTTAACATGCTGAAGCATGAGATATAAATGTAAGGAGTAGAATTTCTTATGCAGCATTTCCCCAATTTTTTTTGATAATGAAATCTTTTTTCAAGGAGCATCTGTGGGATTCATACTAATAGAATGCACTTTGTCAAAGAGGAGAAATATTAACAGATGCCAAATTAAATATTGAAGCTAGAGTTTCCTTGGCGCTCAACAAGACAGGGTATTGGCTACTAAAGTCTGGGAGCAACACACAGGACTTACAACAAAATTCTGTAATGAAGATATATGATGATGTCACATACAATATAAAAGAGCATAAGGTCCGTGAACAGAGGTCACATCTGTAGAAAGAACAAAATCAAAACTATTGTCACTTTAACCTATGACTTGAGCCATTTGAAACATTTTGTGCCATATATCTTGCAACACCAGTCATCCCAGGACAATGGGTTCATTTTATTTTTTATTTTTTTATTTTTTTAAAGATTTTTTTTTTTTCTTACGTATCTCCCCTCCCTCCCATTGCGGCGACGCTCCGAGACTGGTCACTGCGCAGGCGCGGCTTTCCCCGCTTGTGGGCGGCTTCTGCTTCCATTCACGGCCGGCTCTCAGTTCGCGGGTGGCTGGCTGCGCTCCATTCGCGGGTGACCTGCCCTGCCCGTGGCAGCTTTTGCCCTGTCCGTGGCAGCATTTTGCCCTGCCCACGGCAGCTCTGGCCCGCCCATGGCGGCTTGCCATTCTCAAGGCAGTCTGCCCGCTAGGAGAGGTCCCCGGGAATCGAACCTGGGGCCTCCCATGTGGTATGCCGGCACCCTATCCACTGGGCTATCCAGCCGGCCCCTGGGTTCATTTTATAGTCTAACGTAAACATGTAAATAACTCAATCTAGTCCAGTGATATAATAATATATCAGGTACATTCAGCAAAGGTAGAGCTGCCTAAGAAGAAAATGAGAGGAAAGGCAAGAATATTTTTTAAAAATATGGAACAAAAGGTATCTTATGAAAAGACCCCTCCCTATAGTTCACCTGACATCTTGACATCTGCCTATACAGATTCCAGATTCCCTGAGAAACTTTTAAAGAGCGTATTCTAGCTTTACCCTATGTCACATAACCCTCTGCTCCCTTCTTCTAACTTGCGAGTAGCTCCAATATTTCTGTTAATGTAAAAGACTACATGAGATTAAGGTATTCAGGCTATCTTGGGTATTTAGGTTAATTGTACTATTTTAATCCCTAAAACATTTCCAATGCCTTCACCCTATGTTAGAGTCTCTATGGAAATCAATATATATTTTTAAAATATATATATATATATATAAATATATATATTATATTTCAAATTATTCAATATTGAAGTCTCAAGAGTCAGGTTGAAGAGGGATTTGATCCTGACTCTGTCACTTATAACTCTTGTGACCTTGGGAAAGTTCCTCAGCTCTTTAAGCCTGTTCCCTTTTACTTATAATAGAATATAGGATCCTAACTTATAGATGATTAAAGAAGATAAGGCATGTAAAAAACAGTGCCCTGCACAAAGTAAATTCTCAATAAATCCTAGCTATTATGATGCTGGTTAAGTGATGATGATGTAACCAAGTTAAATCAATAATACTAGAAGGAACATCAGATGAGAATCAATGACTCACACATTTTAGTGTATATAAAAAATCTTGAAATGTGTTAGTACCCTGGCCCCCAAACCCTTGAAGTCAGCTTCAGGAGGGAGGAGGGGTGATTCTGCCAGACAGGCCTCGGCCAGCACTTTGAGGAATGCTAGACTAGTGGGCTTGAGGTTCCATTCCATATTCATGGTGCTGCGATTTTGAAAGCTCCCTTTACCCTGCCATGTGTTTGCCCACGTCCGTCCCCTCCTTCGCTCCTCCTGCAGCTGCTCTCCTGACTACCAGACAGGAGACTTGCAGCTGCAGGGCAGTGAGAGGACCAGTCAATGCAAGCCTAATTGCCCTGGGGGCTGCTGCACGCCTTGTCTCCCTCATTTTTCAGCAGTAAATTCACCTTTTTTGCAACCTGAGTGGGTCTGGTTACTTGCTAAAGAATGGACTCCTTTGAGCCTGACTTATAAATGGAGTACAACAAAAGAATAAGCCAAATCACTTTCCAGTTGTATTAAAGAACTTGTAAAAAATTGTGACAGCAGCAACCCAAAAACAGAAATAGGTTGAAATAGCAGTTTGCACCTTGATTATTCAAAAGGCCAAAATTAAATTATTGATCTAAATCAGGGGTTCTTTTTTGTTCCACGGGCCCTTCTGCCAATCAGGTGAAAACCACGGACCCCTTACTAAGTCCACACTATACTGTGTATTATTTAATAACTATATCACACCTGCACTAATATGTCTTCATAAGGATCATGTTTTTTTGAATGTCGATTCAAGCTCACAGACCCCTTGTTAAGAAACTCTGATCTAAATGGACATAAAATGGGTATAGAGAAATAACTATAGTTACATATATATGTAACACACACACACACATACATATATACAATAAAATAGTTTGTGTGTGTGATGCAAAACTCCAACTGATACTACAGCCTCTACTATTTAGACAATTGTTTCAATTCTCCATTTTTGCTTAAGATATGGACTAGCAGTCAAAGAAAACAACCCTTTTACACATTTTCCTGGAAAGTGAAAACTGGGGTTCTTTTTCATTTTGGAAATAAACTCTTACCCTAGCTTTTCCTTTCTTTGACAAACTAGCTCTCTTACAACTGCCTTTGAATTTTGATGAGCTCATTTAGGATCAACTGTGTTTTATCCCTCCTCAGTATTCAGAGGAGGTAAAAGGCAGACACTGACCAAAGCAGAGGCTGGAGCAGAGTGCTAGACTAGGTTGCGGTTGCCTGCTGCAATTTGTTCCGTGAATCTCAAGTTGGAACCAGCTGTGACAAGAATGGCAGAAAACCTGGCCTCACATTTCAAAGCTACGGTCCAAGAGAATGTAAAGTCACCTAAGCCTACAGTACTTCTGGGTCCCAGATAGCAACATGACCTTTTCTTCCTGTCACCTCTTTGCACTGCCCTAGGCAGAGGGATGTGAGAGACCAAAAAGAGAAGAGCTGGTCACATTGCCAAAGAGAAAGATAAAGTCTTGTGGAAAACAAATCATCTTCAAACACAGCCCCTTGAAGAATGAATAGGGCTATTTTAATAGTAGCATTTGTTACTGTGAGCTATGATTTCCACTGCTTTGTCTCAGGATCCACTCTGGGTAGTAAATGTTCCTTCTTTCCAGGGGACTGAGTGCCTTAAAAAGGAGATACTAATTGATCAGGTCTTGAGGGCTCAGTCATTCATTCCATTGATAATTCCATAGGGATGAGCATTCATCACTGCACAAATATAGATAGGAAGCTTATCAAATTATTTTTTATTTGACAGAAATTATTTCTGATCAAAGCCAGCTCACAGAAAAAAAATCAAATTACACAGCTGCTTGCACAGACTGTGTAAAGCAGTCTGGCAATGAGTGCTAAAGGGTCTTCATGAAATATTAGCTCCAGTTGGGCCCATATTGTTTTAAAAGCTATAGTTTTAAAATTTCAGTATTAATGTTGTTTTATCCTAAATGAAAGAGCTGTCAAACCCAACCCCCAGCGAATATATACATCAAAGAAAGCCAGTCTTCCTGGTTCAGTGGTTACCTTCTTTAATAGATCATCATTGTGTGACAAAACAAGGTTTCCTTCTGCACTTTCCAAAACGATCTTTCACATTCACATGCTAACTTCAAATCTTTCAGTTCTCAATGTTCACTGCTGATGGGTCAAATGAAAGTGATTTGTCAGTAGAGATCCTTTATTTCCAAGTTTATGGAATTATGGGCACGTACTTTGTGAGACTGCTCAATGTACTCACTCACAACATCCCATATCGACTCTGTGACTAAGATCAAAAGGTCTGTATCTATATCAAGCAAGAAGGTGAGTTTCATGGCTATTGTAAATTCCATATTAATTAATATTTTTTTTGAAATGGGCTTTATTTTTATATTACATTCTCTCTTTGTTGAAGGTTTTACAAACAATGCTACGTTTTGAACAATAAGTAAAGCCTATTTTCACTTGTTAAAAAAACTATCTCCCTAATTGACTATGTGGTTTGAGTTCGGTTAAGGCATCTTTCTAAATGTTATCCAGGGCCCAGAAGATTGTCAATGTGTTAAGAGAAACATTTGTAAACACAGAAGACTGTCATATATTTTTTTCATGCATATTTTTAAATGAACTCAGAAAACCCTGGCATCTCTACTTGGCACACTTTATACAGAGCACTTGAAAATCACAACTGTCCAAATTAAGAAGAGAGCTTAATCAAGGGGGCTAGACTATCTTTCAGTCCTTCATTTTGATTACATGTGTTAATTCAAATTGGCAGCATTCTTTTAGGAATAGACCTTGATAGATATTGTACTTTCATTCCAAGGGCCAAATTTTCCTCTCATGATTACCTTTAAACTCTCATCAATCATTATCTCAGGGCAAGGTTCTAACAAAAAAAAAGGCAACCACTATATCTGATGCTCCCAAGTGGCCCACTGAGTGACAGCAGTGATGTGGGATGGGGCTCAGGAGCTATCAGCACCAGGCACATGGGAAATGCTGAAATGATGGCCTCATTCTCCACTGATAAATGAAGCTTGTATATAGAAGCTTCCAGAAAAACAAACAACGAAACAGGTAGATCCTGTACAAACTCTTTTGGTAGTCTCTACTTGAGGGAACAGAAAGAAATCACCAATTTGCATGCTTTTCCATTTTGAAAGGGAAGGAACTTTCTTTAAATAAATGCTGACCTTGATTAGGAAGAAAGTCCTCAGGGGCATAAAGAAAACTTACAGACAATCCAGAACTTTGAAATGCGTTTCCTGTAGAGACAAACCTAAGGCAAAGATACGCCAATCAACTTTAATCCATCTCTAAAGAAAAGCTGGAGTTTCACTTTGCTGGGTCCATTTTTTTCTACTCATTTATGTATGTATTTGGACGTCATTTTGTGAGAGGAAAAAAGAACAAAGTTATAAAATAATGAAAATGTAATCCCAACTCAAACCTTGAAAAAATCTTTTGGACAGCCTCATAAATAATTTGGATCAGAGTTATAAGAAATTTATTTTTAAAATTAAGCTAGACTAAAGTTAATGCCATATATTTCACAATAGTTTGGGGCACTTTTTTTCCCTAAGGAAATGCATGTGTCTAAACATACATGGTCAATAATTTAGCCTGTCTAATGTCAACAGCTGCTACCCAATAGCTCAGTGTTTTCAGCACTTAACAAAATGGGCCCTCACTTTCTGTCACTGTGAAAGTCACTGACATTGGACTGTCTATGCAGGAGTGGTTATGTCATGGTGTCCTTACTCATTACAATAATATGACATTATTCTAAGAAACTCATATTGATGATAACCCAAAAACATATTTGCAAATCCCAGAAATGTAGTTGATGCTCAAGAGGATGCAAGGAATATTTTATAATTGAATATACTGAGCCAAATATAGATTAAGTGACTTACCCACGATCCAACAATCAGTGAACAACAGGAAATGGGCTTAAAATGGATGTTTCCTTATTCTCAAAGTCAGGCAAATACAGGCACCCAATTCAAGATGAACAAGTGATTTCTTACATATAAAATAATTTTTGATCTCTGCCAAGCAATTGTTCTGTCACAGACGTGTGTCATAAGTTTCTATTTACACACCATGATTTTCTCTACTAAAATGCCTCTAAAATTGTATGAGCTGTACTATAAATTGTTCAAAATATCACTACAATAATGTTTGGAAAAAATTGCTCATAAAAATGCTAAAAATATATTAAATAATGT
>PVKH010023879.1:0-13757 GCA_004027955.1 Chaetophractus vellerosus
TTTAAATTTCAGCAAGCCAGCCATGTCTGCTACTCCCACAGTACTACTTTAGGAAGGGAGACACTCTAGCTCGGGCATTATTACAGGGTTTAGTCCCTCGGTGGGTGCATAGTAGATGTTTAATAATATGGGGACCTCTAAAATCATGCCACAGAGGCAGCCACCTAAACTGTTTACACATAGGATGACCCCTGGAAATGTTAAACTTTATGAGCACTGACATTGCTAAACAAGCTAGCTATAATATTAAGCTTGAAAATGGACCACGTGGCTAATTCTTAAACCCACCTTCCATTTTGACCTGCCAGAAAAAAACGGTGGCGAGTCATTAGAAAATCAGCAGTGAGTAACATCGACATAATTAGTTTTACTGACACTTGGACAGTGCTTTAATATTAATTGTCAGAAAATTGCATAGAACTGTGAGGTACCTGAAGTCTTAATTAAAAAATAAATACTGTGAGAATTTATCAGATGAAGGATGGATAATAAGAAATAGAATCTTTAGAATTCATGTTGCCACTTGGATGCTATGTAATAGCAATCCTGGCTCTCCCTGTTGCACCCTCTAAACTGTGTTTGTGTACTTTAGAGCACACCTGGGTAAACACTGACCTCATATACGCATCATTCGCTAAAGGGCACCGCTGAAGAGTCTTTCTTGGCTCACTCCATGCATAATAATCTTAGCTGCAGTTTTATGTTTGGTCTGCCAAGTCTTGGTATCCATTTACAACACTTGAAAGTGATTTTTATCCTGAACTTGATCATAACCACAAATGACTCATGAGAGAAGGAGCTCAAAACTATTTATATCCACATATATTTTAATGTAATAATATAAATTAAAATTATACATGTCCAAGAAATAGAAATAATACCTAGATGGTAATTTTTAATGCCCCATCACTAAGAAATCATAGCCAACTGTAGATAGAGAAAATGTCAATTAGGAACCAGGGTAGGTCTCAGAGAGAGGAATCCTAGAATAGAGTTTCATTGGTTGCTCTCTCTAAATCTCAAAATGAAACCCTTTCTCCTCCACTCTTCTTTGGGGGGCATTTCCTTAGATTTACCTTTCATTGCTTTTGAACACTGAGTATATAAAAAGATGAAAAGAGGGTCTGGACTCAGGAGACATGTGAACAAAGCTGTTCTGCCTAAATTTATTCCAGTTTAAGCTGTCCTGTCTTAAACCAGAGGATTATTATTATTATTATTATTTTTTTTGGCTCTTGCTGCCCAGCTTAATCTATGAGACACACACTCTAGGGTTAGGGCAAAAAGCTATATATTAACAACGCATTTGCATTGTTGTGGAGGCTGCCAAGAATCCAGGTGGATTGGTTTGTGTTCCCCCCCAAAATAGGTTCAAGTTTTAACTCCCATTACCGGTGAATATGATCTTATTTAGAAATAGGGTTTTTTGCAGGTGCAACCATGTTAAGATGAGGTCATACTGCATTAGGGAGGGCCCGAAATCCAATAGGCCTGGGGTCCTTATAATTGGGAAATTTGGTCACAGAGACTCAGACTCAGGGGAGAAGCCCAGGTGAATTCAGAGGTGGAGATTGGAGTGATGCTTCTACAAGCCAAGGAATGCCAAGGACGTAGGCAAACACCAGAAGCTAGAAGGGGCAAGGGAGGATTCACCCCTTCAGGTTTCAGAGGGAGAATGGCCCTGCTGACTTCAGACTTCTAGCCTCCAGAATTGTGAGAGCGCAAACTTCTGTTTTTTTAAGCCACTAGTTCTGGGAAACCAGTACACTGGGCATGCTGACCTTTATATTTTGTGGGTACCTGGGAAAGAGTTCAAATGGAGGCCTACATACATTATGTCTAAGTCTTACAAGTCATAAATCAAACTAAAAATAGTTAAAGGAAATATGCCTATTCTCATATTTTGACAAGTAACCTTTGATAATAACCTGAAAGTCCAGGTCTGAGTTTAGAATTCTTGGATCCTCGGGTCTCTCCATCAAAACAGCAGTATAAGGAAAGCTAGTCCCCAGTATATAGACTGTGCCCCATTCCCTTCCCTTCCAACCCTTACTCTGTCTCACACTGTGAGGTGCCTAGTGTGCATGCATAGCCCAACCTACAAATTCAAACTCTGTTTACACCCCTGCAAACACCTTGGCCTCCTCTTAGGTTAGAGTCGTGTCTTCCAGCAGTATAATATTTCCTAGGTAGTTCATATTCCAGGAAGTATCCTAACACAAACCTTACAAGGAGGTTTGGGGCTGTTTGAAGAGGGAATTCTAAGGTTTTCGATATATGGAGCATGGTCAAAGAAAGGAGGGTCTCAAGCTCCTTATTCACGCAACCCCTTGGCTTTGCAGACTCTTTGCTCCTTGGAGAAATAGTATAGCCTGAGGAGCGCCAGAGGAGATTTATATCATAGAGCCCCCACACTCTCGCCAGGGCCTAAGTATGCTATTGAAGTTAGGACAGTAGCAGGCATCCAAGTGGCAATTAGGAATTGGGTTCTGCTCCTGTTTCCCACCACTTGACTTCTACAAGAAGTACATTTGGAAAGCATCCTTTTAGGTACACCAATTATTAGCTAGGTCACACAATGGCATGGAGATTACTTTAAATCAGGTCCCTAGGATCTGTAAATGACCTGGAAAAAATAATTTTGGGGCACAGCTATGATGAGCAGAGAATGAGAGTTTTGTTTTTTTTAAAGATTTATTTTATTTTATTACATATCTCTCCTCACCCCTATTGCGGCGACGCGCCGAGGCCGGTCACTGCACAGGCACGGCTTTCCCCGCTTGTGGGCGACTTCTGCTTCCATTCACGGCCGGCTCTGCTTCAGTTCGCGGGTGGCTGGCTGCGCTCCATTCGCGGATGACCTGCCCTGCCCGTGGCGGCTTTGCCCTGTCCGTGGCAGCTTTTTGCCCTGCCCACGGCGGCTCTGGCGCACCCATGGTAGCTTGCCCTTCTCAAGGCAGTCTGCCCGCTAGGAGAGGTCCCCGGGAACTGAACCCGGGGCCTCCCATGTGGTATACCGGAGCCCTATCCACTGGGCTATATGGCCGGCCCCCAGAATGAGAGTTTTAAGCGGATTGCTTTAAAAAGAATTAACCCTGCAGTATCCGTCATATTGCCCAAGTTATTGAATTAGCCTGATTAAGATCTAACTTTCTGGTCCCAAACATGGAGCTGTAGAAATGATTTTTTTTCTTTAAATAAGGGAATTTACACAGAAACACATTTTAGTAATACACAGGCGAGCTTTAATGCCACTTCCAATGTGCCACATGAATTAGGGGAATAAAAGGCATGGTGCTTGACTAAAGAGGAGTTAGGTGTTATATTGTCTCAGCATTCTAGACAAGGTCAAAGGGGAATGGATCACATCCCGAAAAACAGATCCTTTGCTTTAAGAAAGATCCATTGTTGTGGGTCAGCCCAGGTGGCATATGTCCCATTGCCTCAGGCTGTCTGGGAGGGATGGCATTTAGACATTTCATTTTATGTGTGTATTTGGGTGTGTTCTGACATCACTAATAGTGATTAGGCGTTCTAACAAAGAGCACCCTGGGCACAGTGCTTTTAATTTGATCCCAACTCTAAAAGAAAACTGCACACTCTGTTGGAGACAGGCATATATTCACACTGTTAATTTCTCAGGTTGCATGAGTTTCCATTTATATATAGGCTTTGATTAATTTAGGTGAGAGCCTGGTGCACAAAGAAATTTCATTACAATGCAGCAATTGCTTAGGGAGCCTCACACTTCATAAAGAGAATTGTCCAGGGAACTTCTACCAATATAGTTACCTACAATGATATGTAAAGAGAGTGTTAACATCGATCTAAAGTTGCAGTGATTTTGTGTTGAAATCAGGATTGGCTGAGGTGTGATGCAGGTTAACTAAGCTACTCAGAGATAAGTGGAAATTTGTTGTATATATTTACATATCTCTTGCTTCTGATGGTAGGCATTGTCCAGCTCATGAGTACCTTCTCTAAAAAGTAAGTTATAGTCCATCATGAGGATCATCCCCTAAACACCACTAGGCAATAGCTATATTGTTCATGAATAAACATATAACCCAAGTTGGACCAATCAGATTATTTTAAGAATTTAGAATTGGAATTCAAAAATGCTTGCCAGCCTCTGCTGGTTGCTTGACTTATAAACTTGGGAACTGACATGGAATATATTTAGTCATATGCATGAAGCAGCAAAAAAGCCAGTCAGCAGAAACAAATTAATTTATCAGTATCCCAGAGAGAAGAAAACATGAGAAACCATGTTCCATAAAGAAGGAGAATAATTTAATAACAGCCTGGTTCTGGTACCCCCTAAAGCTTATTTGTACTTTCTCTTTTGATAATGAGATACCCCTGTATCCTGAAATAAATCCTCTTTCCTGTTTATGCATGGGTGGGTCTCTGTAGTCCAAGACCCTTGATTAAACATACTTGAATTTCTAATTTATCCTGTAACAATCTCTGCAAAGACTGGGAAAATAAAAAAATGAATCTTGCTTATCTCCAAGGCATAGTTTCTGCAAAACAATTTCTATGATTATATATCCCCCCAGGAAAAAAAAATATATATAAATTTGCATTGATTCTCTGTGGCCCTCCCCACAGCTATGTTCTGTTCTCACCCATCTGTCCTGTAGTTATATAAAGAATTTTATAGCCACTTTGCCTTCTTTTCTTGAGTGAGAAAAAAAATTGTCACTGTAGCATCTGAAATAGTTATCTATGTTATTCAGATATCTTTGACTCCTTGATTTTGCCTATTTTGCAGTGTCATACTTTCCTGGCTTCCTGGACTCATACTTCCAATTTGCCCTCACTATCATTGGCTAGAGTTTTTTTAATGTTTAACTGTCTAATATCAATGTGGCCTATATAAATATAACCAAGAGGATCTCGAACTTTTTGGTCTCAGTCTACCTTTCTACTCTTAAAAATTATTGAACACATGAAAGAGCTAGATAGTTTTAATATTAGAAAATAAAACTGAGCAATTAAAAAAATATTTACATTAATTCATTTAAAATAGCAGTAAGAATCATGTCAACATAAATAATGTATTTTAAGGTCTTGTGGTTTACAAAACAAAAAAATTCACTGTAGAGAGTAGCATCACTTTATTATTTTTCATATCACTTTTTAAATAAATGTCATAGTTTCTTAGGACTATTGTAATAAATTACCACCAACTTAAAACAACAAAAATGTATTGTCTCACAGTTCTACAGTCTAGAAGTCTAAAATTAAAGTGTCAGCAGGGTGGTTCCTTCTGAAAACTGACGGTTAATCTGCCAACAATCCTTGGTGATCCTTGATCAATAGATTTATCACTCCAATATCTGCCCTTGTCATCACATGGTCTTCTCCCTTGTGTCTTTCTCTGTGATTCTGTGTGCAAATCTCTCCCTTCTTTCACTAATAAAGACACAAGTCACTAGATTAGGGACTACACTAATCCAGAATAACCTCATTTTAACTTTATAGCATCTGCAAAATCCTTTTTGCATTCACAGGTACCAGGGATTAGGAATTTAACCTATGTTCTTTGGACACACAGTTCAACTCACATCAATAAAAAATAGCTGGAGTCTCTCATATCTGTCTCTGCATTTAATCTATTGCATTACCAAACATCATGTAGCCCATGAATATTCCACTTTACACTAATGAGAGAATGAGTGTGAAAAGGACAAATAACTTTTAACATTAATTATTATGCAAATAGTTTGATCTCATAAAATCTCAGTCACCCCTAGAAGTCCCCTAACAATACTTTGAGAACTGCTGCAGTACACTAAACAATCACAGTATCAACCTAACAGACCAAAGAAAAATCTTGCCCCACCCCCCGGCAAATTATTTTATGCTGAGGTTTTGACTTATTTAGGTCACCTTGTACCAATAAACTTTGAAGGGGAAATCACATATCTATTTTAAATTTGCTCATGCATAAAATTCTGTGGTGAAATTTAAACTTAATCTGAAAAAGTCTATATGTCAATCCATATAGTGGAAGGATTTGTTAAATTGTCATCATCATGTAGACATAATGAGTAAATTGGTAACTGACTTAAAAGCTTTAGATGAATAACATTATTTTTTTCCCTTTGAATGTCCCCATATAGAATTAGACTTTTCAAACATTTTTTAATTTAGATCTCTATTTTTTATTCTAACCTATTTGTATAATAACATCTAGGCAAAATTAAATCAGAAAATTCTATGGGAAGTTTTACAAAGTTTTCAGAAAGAGAATGCATACTATGAGTTGGCGTATTTGAGAAAGCTCAAACACTCCAACCTTCAAATAATCTTTCTTCAATAATCTCTAGAATATTTGATCAAATAAAAATTTCCTCTCTTCCAAGCTTTCGAAAATACACCCAAATAGAACTCATATAATCATATTATATTTGCTCTTAGATGATTAGTTCCATGCCAAATTCAATATTTACAATGATATCTAAAGTTATCTCGTAGCTCCTTTCTCCATTATGGGAAGGCACAAACTTCCAAGGGGATGTTAAGGTTAAGGAAAGCAACTGAAGAGAAAAGCTGTCTGGACTGCAGTGAAGCTTTATTTGGGGCAAATAAGCATCTATCTTTTCCTTATTGAGCTCTAGATTTTTGCTGTTTCCTTCCAAGGAATGATGCCAACATGAAGACAAGGTGAAACAATGTGGATAAGAAACTAAATTAAAAAACTGTTCATATTCACTTTAAAACAATCATCAGGAAAAGCAATAGGTCAGCAGTTTCCACAAGTTTTGAAGACTTAACCTTTTTATATATACATCATACTATTCCCTTTCACGTTGTAGCTGAATTTTCTGTCTTTGACCTCAAAAAAGACCAGGCTGATCTGCAAGTAATTTTATTAGCTGCTAAAACAAAGCACAACTCTCTTTATACACAGACAACAAAAGATACAAAGTAAAAATAACAAAAGTCCAGCTTCCAATCATATTTGCTACATAGGTAAAGAAGCAGAACATGCAATCCACAACTAAAAGAAAAAACAGTCAATAGAAATACGGATCCCAAAACAACAGTGATGATAAATTAGGCTGACAAGGAATTAAAATAGTTATTATAAATATGTTCAAGCATATAAAGGAAAACCTGGACATAATTTAGAGAAATGGGAGATATTTTTAAAAATGAAATTTCTAGAGCTAAAAAATACAGTATCTAAAATGAATATTTTACTGGATAGAATTAAAAGCAGATTAGAGGGAGCAAATGTAGCTCAAGGTGTTGAATGCCTGCTTCCCATGTACAAGATCCCAGGTTTGATCGCTGGTATCACTGAATTTGAATACATTACAATAGAAACTATCCAAACTGATGCACAGAGAAAACTGTGAACAAAGCAATAGTGTCCTATGAAGCAATAGCTTTCAGTCTACCGTATATGCAGTTGAAGGCCAGAGTGATAGGGTAAGAAAAAAATGAAAAAAATAATGTTCATAAATTTCTAAATTCAATATTCAGTATTAACCCACAGGTCCAATAAGGACAACAAACTCCAAGGAAGACAAACATAATGAAAATAACACCATGGCACATCATAATCAAATTACTGAAAAGCAAAGAACAAACCCGCATTACCTAAAGAGGAACAGAAAATAGCACAGTGCAGAAGACAGTATAGCAATATCTTTAAGGTGCTGAACTGCCAACCAAGAATTCTATATACACCAAAAATATCCTTCAAAAATTAAGACAAAATAAAGATTATTTCCAGAAAAACAAAAGCTGGAAGAATTTGTCCCAGGAAGACTTGAACTACAAAGAATGGTTAAAATAATAGTAATAATAATAATTCTTCAGGTGGAAGGAATATGATACCATATGGAAATATAGATCTAAAGAAAGAAATGAAGAGCTCTGGAAATGGTAAAGATAATATAATAGACTTTTCCTAATTTTTAAATTTCTTTAACAGTTAATTGACAGTTTAAATCGAAAGTTATAATATATTTGGGAATTTATATTATATGTAGAAGTAAAATGTACGAGAGCAAAAAGATAGTAGGAGAGAATGGAAGTATACTAATGTAATGTGATTTATTACATTATACATGAAAAAGGACAATTGTTACATTAAAGATGCATGTTGTAAAGCAACCATAGAGAAAAATAAAACACAGATGTATAGCTCATGAAGTTGGGCAGTGCATCTGTTTGGCCAGTCATGCTATTAACCACTATTCCACTCTAGATATTCTATGTTCTTCAACATATTTGAGTATGTCAAAATAAAAATATTTTTAGAAAGATTATGTTGATAACATATATATATTTTTAAACAGTTGTTTAAAAAAATACTAGATGACCTGAATCTATTGGATACTTCTTGATTCAACATTTTGAGCCTTATAATCTTTCCCAAAATGTGCTCCTCTGATGACATGTACAAAATTACCTGGTGGCACTTGCCAAAATTTTCTATCTCCAGATCTGATATATCATTATCTCTGGTGAAGGATTAGAGGTTTTTCATTTTAACAAATACTTTGAGCACTTGTAATGCTCACTAAATTTAGAGAACATTGACCTAAAGTAGTAAAACTCTGAGCAATACTGTTATTTTCTCTATAACAATTATGCTGGAAAAAATTGGTTTTGAGAGTAAATATATCCTGTAAATTGTTCTATGCTAAAGACAATATTTGATTTTGTTAAAGAAAAACCAGATACATTAACTTATCACTCTATAAATATTTCTTAAATACTGATAAATAGGTGGAACAATAATTTTAAGTCAAGGGAATAAGAAGCCTAAATAGAATTTAAACGATATCATAACATATGATACCACAAGTTTGAGATACTCAGAAAAAACATTCTCACAGCTTTTCCTTGAAAAGAATATTGGAAAATTTCTTTTATTCTTGACTTTGTTGAAATGTGGGTTTCAATATTATGGCAGAGATTAATTAGTGTGTTGCCTTCCAAATACCCATTCTTTCCTTCTCTCTCAAGCTAATTATACCCTGATTTTCATCTTAGTATATCACCTACCCCTCACAGATAGAAGTAGAAATATGATTAAGTCATGGCAAATGGGATGTCAGGGAAGTATTGTGTGGGACTTTTTGAAAGTCTCTTAAAGGGAGGGTATATAATTTTCTCCTTCCCTGCTTCCCTCTTGTTTCTTCGAATTTGGAGATGATGACTGGGGATCCAGCAGCCATTTCAGGCCATGAGGATAAGCAAAACTGTAGGGATAGAGTTGATGAAGGAGATTGATTCCTCGACAACTGTTTTTGAGGACTAAGAGCACCTTGGGAGGCTTTTTTGGGGAAGGAGATATCTGAACTAAATCTTGAAGCAAAAGCAGAGCTCTGACAGACTCATTATGCAGGAGAAGAGAGAAAGTTATTCCCAAGCAGAAGAAGCCGCTTAAAACCATCATTGAAGGTGGGAAATTGCGGATGTACTGGATGGCCAAGCATAGATGAGGGAAGAATTGTCTAGAAATGGAGATTTAAATTATGTAGGGCATTGAAAATTAGCTGAAGAGTCCTCCTTTTATTCAAGCAATGAGGTGTCATCATCATCATTTCTCTCTCTCTCTTTTTTTTTTCTTTTTTACAACTTTCATTTGGATTTTTAATGTAATTTTTTCTCATTGGCCTCTTTTTTCATTGACTCCTGAACTCCTGTGCCTACTGTTTCTATGAGGATTATATAAGATAATGCACATCCATTACTAAGAGCTGTTAAGGTCTCTAGAAACATAAGCTATTGTTAATTATAAAATAGCCATTTGGATTAATGCCAGAAATTTTGCTTTATATATCTTTATAGATAAAAGAATATGATTGCTATTATACAAAGCATGACTAACCAAATAATCCAAATCTAGTATGTATATATAATCCAAAAGAAAATTTGCTTTGATCTCCACAAATGCTTTTTGATAACTTCCTTGGACCAGCTTTTCTTCTGTAATTTTGTGTAGAGCAAGCATTATTTTTTTATGTAAGAAAAAATCTGTTCAGAACCAATCTTTAAAGAAGATGCCCTTCACCCCATCCTCCTATGCGCACACACACTCACACACACACACACACGACTATGAGGTAAAGGCAGTTTTTCACTTATGGGAAGAGTCTTAGCCAAGAGATCTGAGTGACAGCCAGGAAAGTTCCCCATTTGTTAGTTCTTTCTCCTGGGCAGGGGCAGGGGTCTTTATGAGCACCACAAGAGATCACTGGTATGTCAGCTTGCTTCAGTTAACCTCTGTTTTTTCTTGGTAATTCCCTGGATAAAATGGAAGCTCAAGCAAATCAAGATGGTTAGTAAAATCATTTATCATTACAGTTTCACAAAAGGAACAGCTATAAAAAATTAAGTGTAATGTTTATGGGTCAAGATCATAGTGAGAGATACATTCTATAATTTGTTTCTTTTGTAAAAAGAACATTGTTAACACACAATAATTACTCAAAAGAAATTCTTCCTCCAACAAGATGTGCCTTTGTTGAAAAGTCCAAGATTTAAAACAGGACACTGGAGTAGAGGCTTTAAATATTATTTGTCCAACCTTTCACTGTATATATAAAGAAATCAAAATCCCAGAGAATTGAGGTCACCTGCCCAAAATTGTAATGTTAGATAGTGAAAAATATTTCATCTTTTCTTTTCTTTACATTATGCTTTAATTGTGGTCACTTGAGGCATCAAAAAGAGAAAAAAGTAAATTTTAACCTCTTGAAATTTGGACCTCAGATTTTAAGATTATCACAAGAAGCAAAGAAAGGAAGGGGGTAGTCAGAAGCAAAGTTCTCTGGCAAACAAACAGATTTAAGTGGACCCACCTTTCCATTGTACATATAGAGTCAAGTCAGCCTTAGGCTGATCCACCACCTGGAATTGTCTCTCCTAGAGTGTTTCTTAATGGTCTGAGACCATGCTGGGAGAGATTATCTTTTTATTTCCATCCAAAGAGCTGACTTCTTATGAAACTAACCTAAATTTTTAAAGATATCTTTCAGGGTTTCCAGATCTTTATTACCTAATTTAGGGGAATTTTACAAACCTCACTGAAAAAAGAAAAAAAAAGAAATTGTTCACTGTCTCGGGACTTTTGTCTTCCCAAATCCAACTACATTTAAAAAAAGCTTAGCAGGTCCTTCTAAAATATACCATGAATTATAACTATGTGAAGTCAATAAAACCCAATTCCAATGTTTCCAAAAGAAATACCACTACTTTAGTGACTTTTTATTTTATTTTATTTTACTTTAATGACTTTTTAATTTGAGAAGAAAATATAAATATAGGGAATATATATATACACACATATATATAGACATACATTTATATATGATATGCACCTGATGCATTAGTCTTTTATAAGTGATATTAATTTGACAATACTTTATCCCACATACTCAGATTATGCACTGCTGTAGATCTGGAGGATTTCATACAGCTTAGAAAAGATGATTATTTCATATTTATTTTATTTCATAAGTATATATATATATGTTTTATAAATATATTCCAGACATTTGTAACCTTTATTATATAAGCTATAATGACTTCTGAGTTAATATAAATGAAGGTGAGGTATAAATGTTTTAATCTCAGAAGTGCTTTGAGAATGATATTTCTAGAATGAGGTGAAAGGGGGGGTGTTAATTTTTCAGCCTGAACCCACACTAGAAGTCTACTCTCTTGGTCAGCCCTCTCCTTTTATTAGGCAAATAGCACCAATGGGTACCATCCCATGAAATAAGAGAAGAGAAACAGGAAATGTTTGGTACAATACAAAGTCAATTCCATAGTGAGGAGTCCCAGACTGCCATTTAGCAGATTTTATTGAAGAGCAGCAAATACATTAGAAACACAGTTTAAAAGCCTAAGCTTAAAGTGAAATAAGGGCAGACACCTAATTACATTATCTCATTTTACTGACCTCCCCTTTATTTCCCTATCCTATTTTATTAATATCAGCACATTACCATTGAAAATTATCTTGTTATTGTATTTGTTCACTGATTTATAGTCTTTCTACCACCAGTAAAATGTCAGTTCCCTGAAGGTAGGGATTTTTGCCCACTGGTATATCCCCAGTGCCTAGAACAGAGTCTGGTACATTGTGGAAGCTGAAGTAATATTTGTAGAATAAATGAATGAATGAATACCCAGAGAAGATCTACATGAGATACATGAAAGAGGATCAGAAGAACTTAGACAGACTTCTGGGAAGATGGCAGACTAGAAAGACACAGGATTCACTTCTTTACCAGAAAAATAACAAGAGGGCAAGCAGAAACAACCTGGAACAAAATCTTCTAAGAAACCAGGGGAAGACTGGGCACCACCCAGGAGAGGGGCAAAGGAAAGTAATTGTGACAGCCAAACTGTAAGTTAAAAGCTGCAGCTGCTACTGTCTGCACCCCCCCCCCTCTACCCTATAGACATTTGAATTGTCAGAGCCTTAGGGCCAGCAGCTACAGACAAAAGGGGCCCCAGGGGTCCACTTCCCCAGGAAAGAAGGAAAGGGACACAGCCTAAAGCTGACTCAGCTTTTAGCCCACAGATTTGATAAGCTGTGTCCCATGAGAAATTCTGGTCTGCGTGAGGCTGCGCCATTGCCTTGGGAGCTGGCAAGGAACAAAACAGATCCAGTCCTCTCAATCTCCCTCTCTACAAACCTCACTGAAAACAACAATGACTGGGACTTGTTGAAGATGCAAAGGGGAGTGGAATCATTCCCTACCTGGGAAAAGGGAGGGGGCTGCCAACAAAGTATGAGCAACAGCCTCTGAGAAAGTTTGAATTACGAGGCCCTTAGCTTTCAGACAGGATCCTCTATCACATTGATCCAGTCCATGTTACAACAAACACAATTCTTTGAACAGAGAGGGTTGCCAAAAAGTGCCATCTGCTGGTGGACCAAGGAAGTACATGTGAGGAAATTAAAATTAACTACCTAAGAGAGGCTTTTTCCAGCCTTTACAGCCTCCTTCCCCAAGGCCCTTGGAAGTAGGTCTGTAACCCATTCCTGGGTCCAGGGCCCAGATTTAAGCAACTAACAGGGACAATCCTAAAGAACGAGATCAAGTGAAATGATGAATCAAAGAACAGCAGTAACACCTGTCTCTTGCCACTAAATCCCTATGAAAGAGCAAGAAATTGAGCATCTGAGTAAACTCGCTGTCCTAATCAGGTGCCTGGACATCAGCAAAAAATTTACAAGCCATACTAAGAAAATGGAAGAAATAGCACAAGCAAAGGAATATATCAAAGACCCAGAAGAGACACGGGATTTGAGACACATAATCAAAGAGATGCACACAAATTTCCAAAATCAAATTTATGAGTTGAAAGACAATATGATTAAAGAGATAAAGGACATCAAGAAAACACTGAGCAAGCACAAAGAAGAATTTGAAAACCTGAATTGAAAAGTAACAAAGCTCAAGGGAATGAAAGCCATGATAGGTGAGACAAAAAATACATTAGAGACATACAACAGCAGACTCAAAATGATAGAAGAGAGAATAAGTGATACTGAAGACAGTACATTTGACATTTAAGAGAGCAAAGAGCAGAGAGAGAAAAGAATGGAAAAATATGAGCAGGGGGTTGAATGATAACACGAAATGCAACAACATATGTGTCATGGGAGTTCCAGAAGGAGAAAAGAAGGAAAAAGGGGCAGAAACAGTATTTGAGGAAATAATGGCTGAAAATTTCCCAAGACTCATGAAAGAAATGAACTTTAAAAA
>PVKH010023880.1:0-13753 GCA_004027955.1 Chaetophractus vellerosus
CAGAGGGTACTATTCAGTTTGCATGGCACATGGGAGAAAGAGGTCAAGCAGAAAACAGCAGACTTACTAAGCTGAGGAATTAATGGTGGGAGTTTAGGGATGGAAAAGAAAGGGAAAAATGTCAGAAGGGAGGGAGCCCCCAAATTTGCATAAAAATTCTCAAACCTTTGTCTAACCCCTAAATTATGCATCGTATCCCTTTCTTCCTTAGTTTTCTCATTTGTGAAATAAAAGAAATTTTATTAATCTAGCGTGAGGATCATTTTAACGAAAAGGTTTTAAGTCTCTACAAAATTAAAATTTTAAAGTTTCTAAAAAGATCCATTAGTAACAGAAAGCATAAAGCCAGATATTAATATTAAACACAGTGCAGCTACAAGTAAATTTAGAAGATTCAAAGAAATGCTTTGGATTTTGAGAATATAAATGGATTAGTATTAAATGTAAATTTAATGTTTTCTAGGGCCTTAGGAGTTTGCCTTAATAGTTACCAGACATATATCTCTGAAATTTTTCACAACAAAATAGTAAAAGGAAATTAGATTTATTATGATATATTTAATTCATTTAGTTTCTATTGTAACCGGATTTTTTTTTCTTGATTTCCTCTTCCAATTGTTCACTGTTTGTGTATAGAAACATTACTGATTTTTGGATGTTCATTTTGTACCCCACGACTTTGCTGAATTCCCTGATTAGTTCTGGTAGCTTTATTGTGGATTCTTCAGAATCTTCTGTACAAAGAATCACGTCAACTGCAAATAGTATAGATTTTTGGGTACTTTCTATATATAGGATCATGTCATCTACAAATAGTGAAAGTTTTACTTCTTCCTTCCCAATCTGGATGCCTTTTATTTCTTTTTCTTGTCTAATTGCTCTGGCAAGAACTTCCAGTACAATGATGAATAACAGTGGTGACAGTGGGCATCACTGTCTTGTGTCTGGTCTTAGAGGGAAAGCCTTCAGTCTTTCATCATTAAGTAGAATGTTAGCTTTAAGATTTTTATACATGCTCTTTATCATGTTGAGGAAAGTAACTGCTATTCCAAGTGTTCTAAGTGCTGTATTTTGTCAAATGCCTTTTCTCCAACAATTGAGGTAAATGTGATTTTTTTCCTTCATTGTGTTAATGTGATTTATTACATTGATTTGCTTATGTTGAACCACCCTTGCATAAGAGGGATAAATCCCACTTGATCATTACGTGTAATTCTTTCAATGTGCTATTGGATTGGTTTGCTAGTAGTTTGTTGAGGATTTTTGCATCTATATTCATAAGAGATATCGGTCTGTAATTTTCAATTCTTGTATATCTTTATCTGGCTTTGGTATGAGGGTGATGCTGACCTCATAAAATGAAGTAGGGAGTTTTCCCTCATCTTCAATATTTGGAAGAGTTTGAGCAGAACTGGAGCTAAGTCGTCTTGGAACTTTTGGTAAAATTCCCCTGTGAAACCATCTGGTACTAGGCTTTTCTTTGTTGGGAGGCTTTTGATTACTGATTCAATCTCTTTACTAGTAATTGGTTTGATGAGATCTTCCATTTCTTCTTGAGTCAGTGTAGGTAGTTTGTATATTTCTGAGAATTTATCCATTTCATCTAGGTTATCTATATTATTGCTGTATAGTTTTCATAATATACTCTTATAGTCCTTTTCACTTCAGTGGAGTTTCATTTCTGATTTTCATTATTTGTAAATTTTTTCTTTGTTGGTTTAGCTAAAGGTTTGTCAATTTTATTGATCTTTTCAAAGAACCAATTTTTGGTTTGTTAATTCTATTGTTTTTTATCTCACTCTAATCTCTTATTTCCTTCCTTCTGCTAGCTTTGGGTTTAGTTTGCTCTTCTTTTTCTGTCTTCCAGTTTTGAGGTTAGGTCTCTGATTGGAAGTATTTCTTCTTTTTCAAAGTAAGCAATTAAGTGCTAAAATTTTTCTTTCAGCACTGTTTTTGCTATATCCCATAAGTTTTTCTAAGCCATATTTTAATTTTCTTTTACCTAAAGATATTTCCCATGTGACCTAGGGATTTTCTCTTTAAATAATTGATTTAAAATATATAGTTTAATTTCCATATATTTGTAAATTTTCCATATATCCCTCTGTTACTGATTTCTAGGTTCATTTTGGTGTGGTCAGAAAAGATACATTATATGATTTCATATTTTTAAATTTACTGAGACTTGTTTTCTGACCTAACGCCTACGTATATCCTGGAAAATTATATACTTGAGAAAATGTATATTCTGTTGTTGGTGAAGTGTTCTATATATGTCTGCTAGGTCTATTGGTTTAGACCACTGTTTCTTGTATTTCCTATTGATCTTCCTATTAGAAGTTCTATCCATTATTGAAAGTGGTATACTAGTCTCCTACTAGTAATCTAGAATCATCAGTTTCTCCCTTCACATGTCAGTATTTGCTTCAGATATTTTGGGGGTCTGCTGTTAGGTGCAGATATATTTATAACTGTTAAAACCTCTCGGTGAATTGTCCCATTTATAGTATATAATGGCCATCTTTGTCCCTCGTAGGTATTTTTGATTTAGTCTATTTTATCTGATATTAATATAGGTATCCAAGTGTCTCTTGTTTATTACTTGCATGGTATATATTTTTTCTATCCTTTCACTTTCAACCTACTTGTATCTTTGAATTCAAGGTGAGTCTCTTGCATACAGCATACAGTTGGGTCATGCTACGAAATTGTACACAGAAAACCACAAAACATTGTGAAAAGAAATCAAAGTCCTAAATAAATGGAAGGATATTCTGTGCTAATGGATTGGAAGACTAAATATTGTTAAGATGTCAATCCTACCCAAAGTGAAATATAGGTTCAATACAATCTCAATAAATATTCCAACAACCTTTTTTGCAGAAACGGAAAAGCCAACCATCAAATTTATATGGAAGGGTAAGGGGCTCCGAATAGCCAAAGCCAAACTACAAAGGAAGAATGAAGTTGGAAGTTTCACATTTCCCAATCTCAAAACTTATCAGAAAGCCACAAAATATATAAAAATATAATGACAGATATATAGACCAATGGAGTAGAATTGAGAGCTCAAAAATCACCCCTCACATTTATGGCCAACTCATTTTTTTTATAAGGGGGCAAAGACCACTCAATTGGGAAAAAGTAGTCTCTTCAACAAATGGGAATACTGGGATCTCCCATTTGCAAAAAAAAAAAGAAAAGAAAAGGAGGACCTTTACCTCATATTTTATACAAATACCAACTCAAAATGGATAAAAGACCTAAATAAAAGAGCCAGAGCTATAAAACTCCTAAAAGAAAACATAGGAAAACATCTTCAGGATCTTATGTTAGGCAATAGTTTCTTAGATTTTACAACCAAAGCACAAGCAACAAAAGAAAAAAAAAAAAAAGATAAATGGGACCTCATCAAAATTAAATGTTTTGCACCTCAAAGGAATTTATCATGAAAGTAAAACAACAACCTACACAATGGGACCAAAATATGTAGAAGCCACGTAACTGATAAAGGTTTAATATTCCAAATGTATAAAGAAACTCTTTGACTTAACAACAAAAAGGCAAACAACCCAATTAAAAAATGGGCAAAAGACTAGAATCTCTCCAAAGAAGACATACACAAGGCACATGAAAAGATGCTCAAGACCATTAGCCATTGCTGTTGGGAATGTAAAACAGTACAGTCACTGTGAGAGAAAGTTTGGTTGTTCCTCAGAAAGTACAGAATTACTATATGACCCAACAATCCCACCACTTAAGTATAAACCCAAAAATCTGAAAGCAGGGACTTGAACAGATATTTACACACCAATGTTCATAGTAGCACTATTCACAATTGCTATAAGATGAAAGCAACCCAAGTGCCCATCAACTAATGAATGGATAAAGAAAATGTGGTATATATACATAATAGGATATTATTCAGCCCTAAAAAGGAATGACGTTCTGATACATGTTATAACATGGATGAACCTTGAAGAAATCATGTTGAGTGAAATAAGTCAGACACAAAAGGACAAATATTGTATGATCTCACTGATAAAAAATATTTAGAATAAACAAACTCATATAGTCAGGGTGTAGAATATAGGTCACCAAGGAGGGGTGGGGTACAGGGAATGGGAATGAGAAGTTAAGCCTTAATGTAGAGTTCCTATTTGGAACAAGGTAATGTTTTGGTAATGGATAGTGGTGATGGTAGCACAGCTTTGTGAATATAATGAACAGCACTGAAATATATATCAAAATGTGATTAAAAGACGGATATAGGCCATTTTACATTTTGTCATAAACCTATAAAATTGTTCAGGGCAAAGTATAAACTATAATCCTTGGCTAGTACAATGCTTCAATATTTGTTCATCTACTGTCACAAATGTACCACACTAATAAAAGATGTTGTTAATGTGGGAAAGTGTGTGTTGGGGGGTGGGGAGGTATATGGGAATCCCCGATATTTTTGATGTAACATTTATGTAAGCTAAAGCGTCTTTAAAAATTAAAAAGAAATATTTTTTAAAAAGGGGAAATGCAATTTTGTAGGTATGCTAATGGAATAAAACTTTCTTTAAAAATCCATGGAACTGCACTACACAGTGAACACTAAGTTAAACCAGGGAATAGTTAATAGTACAATTATAAAAATGTGATTTCATCAATTGTAAGAAATGTTCCACACCAATGCAAAGTGTTAATAATAGAGTGGTATATGGGAATCCTGTATTTTATGTGTGATTGTTCTGTAAACCCACAACTTCTCTAATAAAGGGGAAAAAAAAAAGAAACTTAGGCATAAAGATGAAGTTACCACCAAACCACTCAAATGATACATAAGAAAGTTACAAATACTAAAGATATCTATATAGAGATCTCAGTAAGTATGGTAAATGCTAACTCAAGGTGATTAATCATGTCAAGTTATTAGGAGAATTATAGTTTTACATAGTAGAGAATGTATATTTTGCCCTAACTCTGGAGAAGTTTATAGACATCCAAATAGATACAAAGGGATCAGATTACAGTGTAATAGATTAAAATATGTTATTAATTTACTTTAAAGAAACAACCAGAAATATTTGAAAACTTACCCAGTGTAACAAAAAAGCAGAAGAGACTGTCAACAATAGTGTCCATGACAGTCTCCACTTCTGTGTCTGTAATATCTGGCCTGTTAATGGCTAAAATGACATAGGTATAGGGGACAAAAATGACCAAAATTTATGCTTTGTCTTTATTAAAATCTTAAGCTTATATACTAAACTCCTAGTCAATATGCAGTTACATATACTCAAACAAGTCATATTTGTTAAGCTTTAAAATTTTTTTAAGTGGACAAGTTTCTGTGAAAAATTATACTATCTCAAAATAAATATGATCACAATATTAAGAGAGTAGTAATAAGGAGAAGAAACACCAAATAAATGATATATAATTTTTGCCAGGGCAAATAGGAAAACAAAAATCCTATTTGATGGTTTTATTCATCAACACTTGATGGCATCAAGAAACTACAATCCTGTTATCTGCTGCCAAAAAAAGAACAATGCAAATCAATTGTCAAAAGTAACATCACACATCTTTTCTTTGTATTACAATTGTTTAATGAATTTCTTTCTTTCTTTAAAATACTGTACAGAAGTGGTTTCCAAATTTTAATAGGTATAATAACCACTCTGGGAACATGGAGGGAAGAAAAAGAAGTTTCTCAGGAGCTTTTAAAAGTTAAAGATTCCAAGCCCAGTCCCACTAGAGATTCAATTCAGTAGATTTGGGATAATTCTCAGAAATCTGCAATTTTGACAAACACCCCAGGTGATTCTGATGCAAACAGTTGGTACTACACTTTAAAATATGTTGTTGTGGAGGCTATCCTTTACAGACAAAGACCTTGCCTTATTGATCTTCCCATATCTCACAATTCCCAAAGTCCAGTGTCCGACAAAGTAGATGCTCAATAACTATTTGCTGAAATATTGAATGAATTAAAATACTACCTACATAATATTTTTAACTTCCCAACATCCTGAATGAGAAAATAAATGTAAAATTTAATACAATTTTTTATTAGCTTGAGAGGAACGCAGAATCAAATTGGATGTATCACAATACCTAAAGAAAGTAAGGTCCGTCCAAAGAACATAAAAGGAATAAAGAATTCCATTAGGCAATACAGAATCTAGATGAAGATAATATGCTGCTACTTGGGTGGGTGTTGCACATTGTCATCTACCCAAATCAGATGAAAGAAACAGCATAAGGATACAATGTATATTCAGGAAACACCAATCCAGGGTAATACCCAATTATCATAACAGTTCCCATTGTCAATCACTGGCCTAAGTAGAACCAACATGGAAGCATCCGATCCTATACCTTAGTCCCACACCTTTCAACAAGAAGTATACCTTATCAGGCTGAAACTGTCCATCAATAACCTCTGTTCACTTGAGATAACAATCTAGTTTGCCTGGGATAGCAGCCTCAGTTTGCCTGAGATGATAATTCTGCTTCCTTTAAAGGATAAGTAAGTTCCCAATACCTAGAAAGTTTCAAATTAGAAAACTGTGATGCAAAGCAAATTCATGATAGTAATATATCTGATTTATGTTTAGAAATAATCTGTTTAAGATTATTACTTAAAGCATGTGCAATGCTTGAGAGAATATGGCCTATAATTACACATGGTAAAAAGCTTTTCTGGGGTTAAGACTTCATTTGTTTACTAAACTAGCTCTGTCACATCCTTATCAACTTACTTAATATCTGTGCTTCAGTTTTCTCATCTTGAAAATGGAAAGAACAATAATATCTACCTCACAAAGTTATCCTAAGGAGTAAATGAGCTGATACTGCAAAGTGCTTAAAACACTGAATGGCATAGAGCAAGCTATTATTGGCATTATTATTATTGAGAATCTGGGAGATTAACCACGTGATTCCACTTTAAAATGAAAATTAATTACAGACTTTTTTTTTTTAATTTGAGAGTTTAAGAAAATTTAATTAATTTGTAGGTATTTAGAATGTTAATGGACTTTAGATTCTATCCAAATCAGATGAAAGAAATGGCATAAGGATACAATTTATAATATTCTATTATAAATTTACTTTACTTTCAGAATTGTTTAACTATATGGGCACATTTTGCTTGTTATATTTATAAGTTTGCTTGCACTGGTATTTGAAATGCTTAAAAAAGAGAATTTAATATATTGCATTTATAAGCACAATTTAAAATATTTAAGACATCTTAAACTAGGTTTGTTAAATGGGGCTGATTAAAGGAATTTAGTTTGTTCAACCTGTGCTAATTGATCAAAGAAAAAGTAACGGTGCTTATTTTTAGTTTACCAGATTTATAAGTAATATAGCAAAAGTTATAGCTTAACTTAAAGACATAAGAAAATTAGATTTATAAACATGTAATTTAAGTTACTAATTAATTTAAAACTCAATTGTAAATAGATTTCTGTGACTAAAAACTATCATCAAAATTCTCCCACATGGATAATTCATCAAATGCTTATACCCTTTAGATTTTATGTAACTTCAACAAGACACTGTATTATGAGCTCAATGAAGTTGAAAGAGGCATGTTCTCTGATCTCAAGGAGCTTACCATCAGGCCCAGTATTTTACAATAGGGCACGACTTACATTTTGGACAGGGCAATTTTCTGTTTGAGAATGGTTTACACACTGCAGAACCCTAGCTTCCCTAGTCCATGGTTACTAAATGCCAGCAGCAAACCTGGTAATTGTGACAACAAGAATACCCTTACACTTTTCCAAATGCCCCCTCTGGGGGACATACTCCCACCATTTAAGAACCATGGAAATTCTAGTTATCCCCAAACATCTCAATATTTAAGTAGTAATTACTGATTATTTCACTGAATTGGCTAACCACAACTTACCTAGTTTGTAATTTTCTTTAAAACAATTCAGCATGTCATGTAGTATATATGTGTGTATGTAAAAATGGGAATGTTAACTTTAATTACATCCCAGGAATGGTCAGTTACCAAAAGTGGGAATATAAACTAAAGATAGCATTTGATTAAATGCCAATATTACATCCCACTATTGCATGAACAAGATATAGGAATCAAGTGAGTCTCAGCTTATTCTCTTTTGAGAATGGCATTTACACCCCATTCCAAAACAAGACTGTAGTAGCTGTTGATTCCAAACATTTCTTGTTTTCTAGTTTTGACAAATAGCAACATTAGCTAATCTTTTCTAAGTGGTTACTATGTGACAGGAACTTTCAAGGCATTTTACATACATTAATCCATTTAATTCTCAAAAAACCTCTATGAGGTAGATACTATTTCATTTCCATTTTAAAGACGAGGAAACTAACCCACGGAGCAGTAAAGCAACTTGTTCTTGTTCAAGGTCAAGGGAGTAGAAGAACTGAACCTGCTGATAAATATTGTCTTACTTGCCATTAGTGAATCTTTCATGCAAACAAGTCACTGAGCTTACAAAACAGGTTTATTTTTGGCCTTCTTTCTATTAAATGTTAGGTATATGTAACAGAATTCAGTTGGAGATCCTGTGGTCTTTGAAAGCTTTTTAAAATCTTTAAAAGCTTTTTTCATAAAGATAATCTACATTTAAATATATACTAATTTTATAGTTGATTTTACAGCTCTACTTCTGTAAACAAAGCTGGTTTTGGCATGCAAAAGCATTATCACTATTTTTTTTTCTTGTTAGTACACCATTCATTTTGTTAACAATGAATTTTAATATTCCTATTTTTACCTACCACGGTATGAAACAAGCTCCTTATTCTGATTACATAATACAAACATATCATCCTCCAAAGTAATAAAATTGAGATACTGATCAAAAACCTAGAAATAAAAGAAAAGGTTTATAAATCAATTAAGAATAGTCATGTTTGCAAATCAAATCCACAATGATACCCTTCACACCCACCAGAATTGCTACTATTAAAAACAGAAAATAACAAGTGTTGGCAAGGATGTGAAAAAACAGGAAACCTAGGAAATATAAATGTAGGACTATAAAATGGTATAGTCCATGTGGAAAAGTGTGGCAGTTCCTCAAAAGGTTAGTATAGAATTACCATATCACCCAGCAATTCTACTTCTAGATTTATAGTCAGAAGAACTGAAAGCAAGGACAAAAAAAGATATTTGTACACCAACATTCATAGCATCATTATTCACAGTAGCTAAAAGGTGGAAGCAACCCAAGTGTCCATCAACAGATGAATGAATAAACAAAATGTGGTGTGTGTACATACAATGGAATATTATTCAGTCATAAAAAGCAATGAAGTTCTAATATATATTACAACAAAGATTATAAGATAGATGAACCTTGAAGACATCATGTTGAGTAAAATAATCCAGATGCAAAAGGACAGATATTGTATGAATCACTTATTCGAAAACAAGAATATGCAGATTCATGGAGAGAAAGTAGGATGGGGGAAGGGAAATGGGGAGTTAATGCTTAATGTAGAGTTTCTTTTTGGGGTGATGGAAAAATTTTGGCAATGGATGATGGTAATGAAAGCACAACATTGTGAATGCAATCAATACCATTGAATTGCATCTTAAAGTAATTAAAATGGGAAACTTTAAATTGTACTCTCCAGTAGATTACCTAATTGGGCAAGAATGAGGAAATAAGAATATTATAAAGGAATTAAAACAAACCTTGAAGCAATACATAGCATGGAGGAGACTAACACTTTCAGAAAACAAAATTCAAATAGATATAAAACTTTAAATAGTGGTTGTGATGGGAATGGATATCAATTCTGAAGAAAAACCACAATTTTAATTGTTTACATCCATTTTAATCAAACTTTGAAAATCATGGTAATCTTTTCTGCCAGTAAAGTGGGGAAAGTTACACCACTTTTTAATAAGTACAAATCAGAAAAATTAAGAAAACTATTTAAAATAAATTAAATTTAAGCAAATTGAAAACTGTTCCTATTATTTTCAGTAAAATTAATAATAAATTTTGGAAGAGCAAGAACATTAAGAGAAGAACTTCAAAAACTAATCAGAAGTAGTAGTGGACCATCTAAATACAAAAATAAAAATCTAGTAGGAAAAAATATATAAAATAAATGCATGATTGATTAGCCTTTTATTTGCTCTAATAGTTCCTTAGAACTTTCATTTATGTCTTGTCCAAATTCAAGAAGCGCAGGGCACAAAAGGGCTATTATCAGAATTTTAATTTACAGGTATATAATATTATATTTATAAAATATATTTATAATTTTGTATTACATATACATTTATAATTTTATAAATTATATTTATTTATAAGTGAAGGTGAAGCTGACTAAAAAGTCACATGAAATATAACTGCTAGTCTGTTGTGAATTCCTTTTTCCTTAAAATATGCAAAATAGCCTCTTTGAATTCTCTCTCCGAAACTAAGAAAAAAATCAAAAGATAGTATGGTGACTGTGGAGGTTATAGACAAACCAATGTCAATTTATATTGAAGGGCAATTTATGGTAACATAACTGTCAAACTATTTCTGGGTTGAGCCAAAAAGATTATACAAACCTCAGCTCAAAGCAAAAACTGATTCTGATTTTTTTCTGACTTTCAAATTTGTTGAATTACAGTCCTTTAGTTTGGTTTATTTTGCAACTATTCCAAGTTGAAGATAATTTATATGATCAGAACTCTTTCTAAAATTATTGACACTAAACGTATCTTACATCATTCTGCTCATTTGTAAATTAGACACCAACGTCAATTAACAGGCTACAGAATAATGTTAAAGTTTAGAACATTAACAGGATGTCATTGTCTAAGACAAGCTCTTACCTTGGCTACTTGTGTTACTGCACTAGCTGCTAATGCTGCATTTGCAATATCTTCCAATTTACTTCTTGAAATAGCAGATATAAAATTTAAGTAATATGATTCATAAAGTTGATTTCGAAGATCCTATAAATACAATAAATATGCCATTCTAATGAGTATAAAAAGATGACAGCAAATAAAAAATGTTTTAGATAATATAACAGCAAGGTTTTAGAGGATAAGATACGCATTTCAAAAACAGGAAAGTAAATGACAAACAAAAGTAGCTTAAAAGAACAAAGTTATGAAGTACTGGTTATCTGTTTACTAAACGCAACAAATATGTTAATATTAGTTATGAAATTCTAATTACATTATCAACAAAATCTCATTAGCTATATTATAGCTCAAGACTGCTTTGAAATAGTATATCTACATTTTTCTTAAAAAGATCCATATGGCAAAATGCTTGCTTGTTTGTACAGTGTTTGGCAGACTCTATCTTTTAATGTTCTGGACGTGTGATGACACAACAACAGCAAAAACAAATTACTTCCTTCATTGCAGAGACATGTTACATAATTCAGAAATTACTAATTCCAAAAGTATTTCTTTTTTTTTTTTAAAGATGTATTTATTTTATTACATATCTCCCCTTCCCCCCGCTCTGGCGACGCGCCGAGAGTGGTCACTGCGCAGGCGCGGCTTTCCCCGCTTGTGGGCAGTCTCTGCGTCCGTTCACGGCTGGCGCTTGATTCGGTTCGCGGGTGGCTGGCTGCGCTCCATCCGCGGGCGACCTGCCCTGCCCGTGGCGGCTCTTGCCCTGTCCGTGGCAGCTTCTTGCCCTGCCCACGGCGGCTCCGGCCCGCCCATGACGGCTTGCCATTCTCAAGGCGGTCTGCCCGCTAGGAGAGGTCCCCGGGAATCAAACCCAGGGCCTCCCATGTGGTGGTATGCCGGCGCCCTATCCACTGGGCTATCGAGCCGGCCCCACCAAAAGTATTTCTTGGATGTCATCCAAAATAAGTGGAATTTACCACAATGAATAACCCAGTCATGCAAATTCTTACATTCGATTTGCTTCTTATCTTCTTTTTTTCTTTTTTTTAGATACTGAGGGCCAGGACCTTGTATGTGGGAAGCTGATGCTCAATCACTGAGCCACATCAGCTACCTGAGTTGGTTTTTTCATTTGTTTTGCTAGTTGTTATGTTTTAGAAGGCACCAGGAACTAAACCTGGGACCTCCCATGCGGAAGCAGGCGCCCAACACTGCTTGAGCCAAATCCACTCCCCTACTTATCTTCTTAAACTCTAGGGAAATAGTTATTTAAGATGTCATCAATTTTAACAGGCACTATTATTTTATGTATCAAGAAAGAATTAATGCTGTTGATTAAATTTTATGACACACCATTAATTTTAAGATGCATCTGATTTTCAGAGATGTTAAAATGTGAAAAGCTGAGGAGCTAGCATGAGGAAGGTAACTGAGCAAGATGGCAGCTTAACAAAGGTCAGGAGATTGGTTCCATACAGAAGACTGAACAAGTAAGTGAACATATTGAGGATAATGGAGTCATGTTTCTCATTTTATGAAAAAAGAGTTACAAATGTGTAAAAAGGAAAAGCAAGAATGGGCCCTATGTTGCTGAACTGAAATTGGCATTGGAGATAGAAATATATACCTACATACATATCCATGTACACAATGGAGGTGAGGGGTAGAATAGAAAGAGAAAGAGAGAGAGAAAGGCAGGGAAGAGAGAGGGAGAGCTATAGAAATAAATACAGATATAAAAGTGTGTATATGTGTGCACATGTATCTTTTCCCTAGCTCTGTCCGATGAGAGAGCCTAGGAATGGTAATAATCTTACTAGCAATATGTGCACATAATTTCCAAACCCTGGTTTCTAAATAGCATTCACTACAAACGGTAGTTTTTCTAAGAGCTCCTTAGAAAAATGGCTGATTCATGGGAGGGTGAGAAAATACAGGATGATATTGGAACAGTTTATTGTGCCACATAGTAAGGATGTAGTAAAAAATGATGGGGACATTTCAAAAGGACATAGAAGACTGCGTGAATCTGCTCTCACTGGGCCAATCTGAGAGAATTTGAGTATCAAAATAAATGTTAGTGATGGATTATGTCTCATTAAAAAAAAACAGGAATCTATAAGTCCACAATGACATAAATAAATGCATGAATAACTCATAAAAGGAGAAAAAAGAAACTAAAATGTCAATAATAAATATAGAAAAAAATAATGAAATGAGAAAAAATCAACATTTGGTAATCTTCACGGTAATAATTCAGGCAAGAAACATTAAGGCGTATTAATTGTTACTCCAGTGGTCAGAGTAGGATAAGGAGGAAGACAATTTCATAGTTTCGAAATACCTCCCCAAGCAATAAATATTCATTATTAATGCTTATAAAAGGAAAAGGAGAAATTTTAAGTATAGAAATCTGGCAGATACCATCTTATTCCAACAAGTTGAAATAACCAGTGGTAGGACAAATTGATATGGTATGTCATCTGATGGGAAACAGTGTAAAGAGCACAGCATCACTTCTGCTATAAATGCATAGCCTGGGGCCGGCTGGATAGCCCAGTGGATAAGGGCGCCGGTATACCACATGGGAGGCCCCGGGTTCGGTTCCCAGGGACTTCTCCGAGCAGGCAGACGGCCTTGAGAAAGGCAAGCCGCCGTGGGCGGGGCAAAGCCGCCACGGGCAAGGCGAAGCCACCATGGGCATGGCAAAGTCACCTGTGAAACACAGAGCTGCCGCCCACGAATAATGGAAGCCAAGCAGCCTGCAAAACATGGAGCTCTGCTGCCCGCAAAAAAAACGGAGCGGAGCCGCCAGTGAAACGGAATGGAGCCACCCACGAATGGAGCGAGCCGCCTGCGCGGAGGGCCGACTCG
>PVKH010023881.1:0-13752 GCA_004027955.1 Chaetophractus vellerosus
TATGGTATTTGGTCTTCACCATAATTCTAGGACCAAGAAAGAGATATAATCAGAAACAAGGACAGGACAAGCTAAATCTGAGATCTCTATGAACCATAGACCTGAGAATTTCCTGCTTTCAAATTCATTACTTGGTCCAGTATTTGTTTTTGGATAAAGAAAATATTTGTTGTTCTTGTTTTTGTTGTTGTTGTGGGTATATGTGTGTGTGTTTGTTTCTACTGCTGATAATTTGTTTAGAATAACTTAAAATAAAACAACTGCGAGGAAATTCTGAGATTTCTTCAAAATTGACATGATGTGCTTAAGTCAATTGTGTTTCCCTCCCCTCCCCGCACAGGCTTCACTGTGAATATATTGAATTATTAGGTACTCAGGGCATAAAGCAAATTCAACATTTTGGTCTAAATTCAATCAACAGCTGCCAGTCACATATTTAGCTACAGTTTGAGTTTGTTCACTTCCTTAGACACTTGGGTCACCTGAACTTACTGCCAAAATGGGAAACCAGCTGATGCAACAGTGGTCTTCAGATGCACTATCAGAGAAGCTGTCCCAGAGGTCACAAAACAGAGAGACTCAGACCAAATTAAAAGCTCAAATCACGTTTTGTTTAATTAACTTTCAAAGTGGTAAGAAGCAAGGGAAAAATATTGGTGCAATTTTACACACTTTTGATAGTAGGGAGCAACTGGAGTAGAAGAAGCACTCTACCCCAATCCTGTGTTACACAGTATTCACATGCCTGTTTCTCTCTCTCTCTGCCTCATCAGCCTGCTCTTCGAACAGTATGGTTACAAGGACCAGAGATGAGGATTAGAAAAGGTGCCCAGGACAATCACTTGCTTGTTTTATAGAGTGACACAGGGGCAAGTATGCCTGATCAATAGCTGTAGATCACTGAAGCCTTGCTGAGCAGTCTTGGATTTTATCTGTAGGCCTCTTGCAGAAATCATAAGAGACCAAAATGGGGTCATCAAAGGGTGATGGGTATCATGTTTTATGAATAAGTTTTTTTTCGGTCCTTCCATTTCTTTTTATCTATAAGTAAATTCTCATTTGTCCCCCTATTTTTCTATAATCAGCATACACAGGCTGTATTATTCTATGTCTAACATGTCTTAGAGGTTAGTGACTTAGTAACTACTTAGCAGACCTTTTATGTTTCATCCATCTCATTAGTTTATCCTGTTCTCTATAGCAGAATCGAATATCCTTAAATAATACAGCAATCACACATTTCAGTGCACCTAGGGTCTGATGTTATATTTGTGCCTTCATATCTAGAAAAAGCAGCCAGAAAGGGAGAGGCACAACTGCCTGTTTCTTTTTCAACAACTATTTTAGAGTATGCATGTGGGTGGAGAGGTGAAAGAAGGCTAACATTAAACAAAGGAAAACTATCTAGAAATGACCTGGGTATAATTTTCTCTATTCTTTCTTCCTTTCTTCCTCCCTCCCTCCCTCCCTCCCTTCCTTCTTTCTTTCCTCCCTTCCTTCTTTGCCTCCCTCTTTCCTTCCATTCACTAATTACTGGTAAAATTATATTTAATATAATGGTATATTGAAGAATTATTTATTTGTTATGAACTAGATTATACAAATATTTGTTCTTAAGATGTTTATAATTATATTTATTAGAAATTTTGCAACGTGAAATCATATTAAATAACTATTGTTTCAAATTTAATATATAAACAAAGCTTTGCAGGATAAATTTCTTGCGAAGTTTAAAAGATTGCCTAAGTCAGTGGCAGTTTGGAGTTAGATTTCTTTGGCCTTGGGCATGAGGCAGGATAGAATAGGGACTTGAGGAGGAAAGGGGTAGAAAACCAAATAAGCCTGGTGTGTTAGTCAGCCAAAGAGGTGCTGATGCAAAGCACCAGAAATCTGTTGGCTTTTATAAAGGGTATTTATCTGGGGTAAAACTTACAGTTATAAGGTCCTAAAGAGTCCAACTCAAGGTACCATAAGAAGTACTTTCTCACCCAAGTCAGTTGCCACGTGTTGAAGCCAGATGGCAGGCAATCTCTGCAAGGGTTCAGCCGTCCTCTCTCTCAGCTACAGGCTGGCATAAGGCTTGCTTCTTTCCGGGCCTTATCAGTTGCTTGGCTGCAAGCCGCAGGATCAAAGTTCTCTCCTCTGCTATATCTATGGAGATCTCTCTCTTCCTGTGTCTTCTGTGTGTCTTCTTGAGTGAGTGTCTGCTTCTATCAGCCTACCAAGGGGGGAGAAACTTAACCTGAGTTACACCTTACTGACTTGGTTGAGTTAAAGCCTTAATCTTAACATAATTTAATCAAAGACATCTCAGCTGAATCTAATACAATCAAAGTATATCATGCCCAGAGGAACAGACCAGTTTATAAACACAATCCTTATCTTTTTTGGGGTTCAAAATTAATCTCAAACTGCCACACGTGATAAGAGAAACTGAGGCTTTGGCTTATTTACCAGCATTAGCATGCCGAGTCACACAGGAACGGGCAGCTTACAAACACATACCCTGCAGCTTGCAGGACACACACCTAAAGGCTGCACTATCAGAAGGCAGCCAGCAAAGAGGGAAGGGCTGAGAGGGCCATCACCACCACCCACCCCACCTAGCTTTCAGGTGACCTCACGCTTTGTGGACAGAGACTAGAAGCTAATCACCACCAGTCAGCACACCCACGCCCTGCAGAGGTCATGGAGAGCAGCCAGAAGCCAATCGCCACTGGAGAGCAACCCCCCACACCCTAGGTACCCCACATCCCTGGATCCATGCACCCCTGGCTCTTGTTTATCAGCACAGACCCTGGAGTCTAGAACCCCCGAAAAGGGGTACCCCAGGGCAGTACTTGCTTTTTTCTCCCTTGGAAATGTCCACCTTCATCCTTGAAGGTGTACTTTTTGTTCCTCACTTTACCTCCTAATAAATTTTTTGCCTTCCTGATTGATTTGTGGTTCATCCTGGTGTGGCGAAGCCAAGAACCTAGACATGGGCTCCAATAACAGGTGCAGTCTTTTTAAGTGGAAAGCAACCTTGGACTTCAGACTTTGCAGTTCTGTTCCGTGGAAAAATCATAAACCTCTCTCTTATCTATTTCCTTTATATGTTAAGTGGGAGTTAGTAAACCCACTCTGAAGTGCTAGTAAGCTGAAATGAAATAATGAATGGTTATAAAACACCTAAGACACCTGGTGCAGTTGTATATTGTACATATTGTAAGCATGAATAAATGGTAGGTCTTGATGATGTGAGACAAATAAAATGGGGGTGGGTAGGGGAGACAGAAGGAGAAAGAAGAATGGAGAAATAGAGGAGGATAATGCTAAGATTTATTGGTACATGAATAACTCAGCTGCTTTGCTGTAGATGAGTATAATATTATTTTATTTCTTATTACTGAATGAAGGCAAGTGTATTCAACCTTTGAAATATAAAGCTAAAAGTACAGTCAACAGAAATTAGGAAATGGAAGGAACAGAGGGGAGCGAAGATATGGAGGTCAGCAGAAACATAAATATCTTCATATTACACAAACAAAGATACAAAGGGACATCCAATCAATCTAAACAAGAAATCAGTTGGCTTCAAACATTACCTTCAATCAGAAAGGAATGGGTTCCAAAAATCAGGATGCTGAATGATGTTAGTGAAATAGTAAGGAAAAGGTTTATTTGTTTTTCCTCTCAACAAGAAAAAAGAAGGGCAACAATAAAATCCAAGGAAAGAAACTCATATAATCTTATTTTTACATGTAGGAAATCAAGATATTGTTTTAAGTGAATACATTTGACTTACTTATTAGGAACAAATTCATTTAAATAGAACAAGGTTGTGACATCCACCTGTAGTCAAACTGATTCCTACCTCATTACCTCAGCTGCTTTGAAGGATATTCATATAAGTTCTGGGAATATTAAACTGGATGCTCCATGGGAAGAAGCTGGAATCCAATGGCACCTGGAGAAGACAGGAGAAGACATCGCCTTGGGCATTGCCATGTGACAGAAACGCACAGGAACCCCAGGTAGTGCCAGCAGCCAGCCCCAGAGCGCCATAGCCGTCCAGGAGAAAGCATGGCCACGCTGAGGCCTTCATTTTGGACTTCTCCTTGCCTCGAAACCTTGGGCCGGTAAATTCCTTTTGTTTAAGTTTAAAAAAAAAGTTGCTAATTTTCAACTTTTAGAATCAGATTATAACTTTGAAATCTTGATCTCTTACAGTTATAAATAGGATGTTCTTAAGTTTTGTAATATACAATAAAGAGGTATAGCTGCAAGAAGCTAGGCAGAGAAAGAGAAAAGGAGAGGTGGACGGCAAAATAGGAATGCTTGTAGCTTTATACATAATATGAGGATTGAGGGATACTTTGAGAAAGTGATGCAATGGAAAACTGAAATTAACATATATTATTTATATATCCAAAATCATCATTAGAAGAAAAAAAATCAAACTGGGAAAGATGGGATATTAATAACCTAATGCTCCTCTTTCAAAGCAAAGACTCTTAAATGTATATGTTAGATGATAATGCCATGACAATACTTTCAGATTCTGAAAAATAGACACAAAAGCAGTTAAAAATTTAAAGAAATTTTAAAAGTGGTGATTATTAGGAAGTAAGACTTGGGATGTGCAGGGTAATGCATGGCATTGCTGCTTGTCATTAACAGGCCTTATGTTTTATTTTTAATCTGTTTATGTTAAAATAATAAATGATATGGTTCAAAAGTACATTTACAATACTAAATCAGGATTTGGTAATATAAATATAACCTTAGATACAACTCAGAGTTCACGATAGTTAACCAAGATCCACCACCAAGTTTTCCACGTAATTATCACAGCTTTTTTTTTTTTTTTGGAAGATAATTCCCAGCGTAAATTTTCCGTGGACATTGCTTTTGGGAGAAGCAGAGCTCAGATAAATGGGATATAAATCACATAAACTAAATTATATTGTCTCTTTCCGTTCTTTTTAGTGTCTATTAATTACATGCCAATATCTGGTAAAAATTAGTGGGATTTTGGAATCAGACAAATTTGTTTTTCAATCTTGCTTCAATCAATTATTAGTTATGCTTTACTGAACAATGTATCTGGTTCTCAAAACTCCTATATATCAAATGTGAACTCTGCTATCAACTTGAGAGAAGTTTTCTCAGAGTTAAGTAAACTAATATAGCCTAAAACAGCACATGCAGAGTGTTTCCCAGAGAGTATATCCATATATATTTTCTCCTTCTTCTGATACCTTTCTAATTCTTTTCTTCTAAACCTATCTTCACCTAGGAAGCATGGATTATTTTCACTTAATATAATCTATCGGCCATAGAAAATATTTTAATATTGCTGGATTCATATTTCTAGCCTTAAAGCTTAAAGTATATGATTTAAAGAGCTAAATCATCCAAACCAAATCATTATGCCAAGTCATACTTTAAATTCTTTCAGCATCAGTTACTACAAGTTTTTGCTTTAATGAGACTATTTAGACTTTGTGTCTTAGTCATCCTCATTAACCAAATTTCAACCTTACAATAAAATGAACTTTGTATTTGTGAGCAAACATATTCATAAAACTGTTTATGCTAATATATAAACAGAAAAATTTACAGAAAGTATATTTTTATTTTTCATCTTTGTATTTGGTGGTTTGTGTCTTTTCTGGTTTGGTGAGTTTTCAAAGGGATTCTTATAAATATTTCTACTTCAGTAATATCAATATTTAGGATAATGTAACTATTCTACTAAAAGTGAGAGTTTTAAAATGTATTTGGTTTTATTAATCCAGTCTCCATTTCCACTTTCATGTCTCTTTTAAATTACTTTAGAGTAAACATGAAAACCACGTCAAGAGTTTGGATTTCAGATTTGGTTTAGGCAGGCTAAAGAAGAATATTTTCATTTAAGCTCCCCTAAGAAGCTCTAAAGTGCTTGCACAATTAGGAGGCACACCAAAAAACAGGGTTTTTAAAACCAGTGCAGAAATTTACGTTTTAGAGTTATCTTTTTATATTTAACCATGTATTGGCTTGTCATTCCACTATAATGAGAAGCTCTTTGACAGTCAAATATCTCAGTAATTAAAAGCATTGCCTGGGGGAGTGGATGTAGCTCAAGTGGTTGAGTGCCTGTTTTCTGTGTAGGAAGTCCTGGATTCAATCCCCAGTACCTCCTAAAATAAAAAAAAGCAATGAAAGAATATAAATATCTTATATTCAGCAAATAATTAAAAATATAAATGCACAATCCCAAAGATATTTGTTATTGTTTCCCCTCTGTTCGAGTCTGACAACCTTTTGAGTAAATGGATATTTGTCTAGTCAAGGTAGGATAAATCCTACTTACTAAAATTGATTGTGGTGAATCAGAGGCAGCTAACAAATTCAAAGCTTGAAATGACATTGATCTCTGCCCACTTTTTTGTCTATTTGACCAAGAAATTGGATGTGGCCTGCTCTTCCAGCTATGAACCTCAATGATATACATACACGTTTTGATTTTTAAAGAAATTAAGAGCCATTTAAATCTTGTATTTCCAGCTCAAGTCAAGGAACTGTTTCCCTGTGGTATCACTAGTAGCTGTAAAATAACACTTGAATAGAATTGAAGGCAATCTGAGCTTAATCACTAGATTAATCTGAATATTCAGTATGATTAAAATTATCTTTGGAAAGAATATGTACAAACAGTCACACCTGGATCTATTTTTGTGATGCAATGTACCTTTATAGCCCAGTAAACCATTTCCATAAAGCTAATAATAGTTCTAAACATGCACACATTGAATAAAATAAGACTGAGCTCCAAAATAATGAGAATTTGCTGAACCATATCTAAGTAATCATAAATAATTTTTAATAATCTAACTTAGAGTTAAATTCACTAATTCCCTATCCCTAGAGAAGTTCACTACTGGCTACTTGTTTCTTTAACTCAAAGAAAGGAAGAAAAAGAAAATTGGTGGAAGATACAGAGCTCTCCTCTCTGGAGTATTTGAAAAGCAGCAGCTTGGGCCTTGGAGATCATAGGAATTTCAGGAAGTATGGACCAGGCACAGGGATAAATTGCAAGCTTAAATGTACATCAATCAGAGCTAGCTGTCCCATTTCTGCCACATGCATGGATCCTACCAGCAACAGTTCTACCCACTGAGCAAGATATTGAACAATTTTCCTTTGAAGAAAATGATCATTCACAAAGAAAATCTCTATGTGTTGAAATTTTGGGATCCCAAAGAAAAAAAAATCTAGCTTTCTCCTACTCATCCCAAAGTGAAACCCATGTATGTTAATTTTAATATCAACATTTTATTTGCTTACACTTAAATATGAATGGACAACCGAGAATTATAAGGCATTTGAAAAAATCATTCACCATAAAAAGAGAGTTATACAAAAAAAGAAACAAAAGAAATGACCTGTTAGGAAACACAGAAATGCAGAGAAAAATGTAAACAAAACAAACACACAAACCCTCTAATTAGTATCCTCAGAGAGATATGAAAAGACATTGAATCTGAATTCATTTAAAAATATAGACTATGACAACCAAAATTAAAAAGGAACAGTGAAGAAACATGGAAGCATTGGAATGAAAAATGTTTACATTAAGTTTCATGTACAACACTTAAAGCCAGAAGTAATAGCATCTAAAGGCAGTTGAGACAAAAGGACTGAAATCCGGAATCCTAAAACCAATCAACATATCATGTACCTATTAGGACAAAAGGAACTCATTTATGCAAATGTGAGAATTCAAGGTGTATCACCCACCCATGCCATCTGATGAAAGTCGTAAACAGAATGAATTAAGCAAACGAAATGTAGAAATGAAGCCAAATGTTAAGAAGAGGAAGAGGAGGTAAAAGCCATGGTGAGCAATGAACCTTGCTATATAATACAATTAATTGTATATATATATATATAATCTAAGTGGAAAAGAAGCATGGCTGTTCATAATTCAATGATATATGGGATAAGGACATAGTCATGGAAGACAGGGACATTCAGTAGGACAGCTAATACTTTCTATATTATCTTATATACTCTGGAGTGCAGGTTGAGAGAGAAAAGGATTGGAAATGAATTTTTTCCTAAAGACTCACGAGGGGAGGAGGAGTAGGAGGGAAATATAAGGAAGAAATGGAAATATTATAAGAGTTTCATAAGTTTGGGTGGAGGAGGAACAGGGGAGAAACAGCATATTTCGAGAAAAGCATCTATGTCTTAGTAGGGGTAACAATTGAGACATACGAATCTGAATATGAGGGAAGGAAAATAAAAGGGCTGTAATAAGCAATTATACTTGCTTGTTAGTTACAGAGTCCCCCCAGCCCAAACACTTAATTAAACAAATTAGGGTTTTCTCTCTCCCGCGTTTGGCTGTCCAGCATCCCAACAGCAGCCACACGACACCACCAGGGCCCATGCCTCCTCCATAATTCTGCCCTGCCATCCTTACTACCTGGGCATTTACATGGTCACCTCATGGTCCAGAATGGTTTCTGGAGCTCAGCCATTTCATCTGTGTTTGAAGCAGGAAGAAGTGGAAATGAATAAAGATGGACAGCATTACTCCTAGCTGAACCAGCTCCCTTTAAAAAGTACTCCCACAAACCTCAACAACCTACCTTGCATCTCATTCAACAACTTTAGCTGCAAGGGAGGCAGGGAGGTTTGAAATAAAACCAGATTTTTCTCAGTTAAGGAAGAAAAGCAGGATGATTACCAAGTAGACAACTAGTAATCTGCCACAAAATGTAGCAAGTAATGCAATGAAAAAAATACTGTAAAAATGACAAAACATATCTTATTATAAGAGCAGAGAAAGGGAAGGTAGCCATACATGGAATGAAAGTGCAGAGTTGTACTTCAAAATTGATATGAGGAAAGTATAATAAATAGCAACATGATGACACCAGCAAAATTAGGAAAAGGGAAAAGGGAAGATATAGTAAAAATAAATATAAACTATGATGGGAAAATAAGGTATTTCACTATTTGCACTAAATGTGACCACATTATATTCTCTCATTAAAGACAGGGAATCAATGTCAAATTGAGTTAAGAAACAAAACCCAACTTTATTTTGTTTATGTGAAACACTTAAAACAGTGAATATGAAGGTTGAAAATATAGGACAAAATAGAGTTGAGGCAAATACAAACAAAAAGATAACATGGTGATTAATATTAATATCAGTTAAAGTGTACTTTAAAATTAAATGCATTAAACAAAATGAAAATAATCTATGAAAAGGATATAATATTTATAATGTATATGTAATGTATTAGTCAGCCAAAGGGGTGCTGATGCAAAATACCAGAAATCTGTTGGCTTTTATAAAGGGTATTTATTTGGAGTAGATGCTTACAGTTAACCGTCCTTAAAGCATAAGTTACTTCCCTCACCAAAATCTGTTGCCAATTGTTGAAGCAGGATGGCTGCCAACTCCCGCAAGGGTTTAGGCTTCCTCTCCCTCTTAAGGCTCCGTGGTTCCAGCTTCTTCCAATATCAGCTGTAGGCTGGGATAAGTCTCATCTCTCTCCTGGGCCTTTTCTCTCCAGGCTCAGTTGCTCTGCTCTCTCGACAAGGCCAGCTGTAAACTGTCAGGCGAATGGCTCATCTTTCTTCCCCGGGCTTCTGCCTTGTGTAATTGAGCCTTCTTTCTTTCCTCGTGTACCTGTTTAAAGAAACAGGTGTAAATACACAAAGGTGTATTTACTTCCTGGGGCTCCAGGATCCAAACTCCAACTTTCTCTTCTGTCATGTCGTTTTTCTCAATGTCCTACTGATGTGGCCAATTCAAAGCCTTAATCATTATTTAATCAAATAAAAGTGAAACCTCTGAGTCCAATCCAATCTAATATGCCCAGAGGAACAGACCAGTTCACAAACATAATCCACTATCTATTTTTGGAATTCACAAATAACACCAAACTGATATATGTAACAACCAACTAAATAAAAAAACTTTCAATATTCCTGGAATATTGCCAGTAGCTTTGCTATGTTTTCCAGCCTCCTTTGAAGGCATTGGTGAGATTAAGCAGAACAATTAAAGTGAGGTTTCAGAGGAAATTATGTAAAGCTGGCCTACTCAGTTGGCATGTATCTTCTCTTCCCACTTACTTACTCCTTCTTCCTGTCAGTGTAGGTGTGATTGCTAGAACTCCAGCAGCTATCTTGTAATAGTGAGGTGATATTGAGATGACCCTGATGACAACAAGATGACTGTGATAATGTGGTGGCTCTAAGGATGAAAGCCATTTGCTAAGGACTAAAGAATAAAAAGACAGAAGTTAGCAGTTTTCCTGATAATATGTAGAATTCTTGTGTCTATTTCAGTTGCAGTCTTGTTAGAAAAAAACTAACCCCTGTCTTATTCAAGACTTTTATTTTAACTCTCTGTTATTAGAAATGTAAAGTAATTTTAACTGATCTACAAGGAGAATTTCATAAAAATACACCATATTTTTAAGAGCTCTCCCCAAATTTAAAAATTTTTAATTTTTAAACTTTCTAAAACTTAAAAGCTCTCTCAAATATAAACAGATAGAGTTAAAAACACAAAATTAAATACATAGAGAAGCTGAATAAAATTAATTTATGTATATCTATATGTATGTATACATACATTTCACTCTGCAGCAATACATGTTAATGTATTATAAACAATTAGTGCTCAAGCAGCAGGATTACTAATTTTTAATTGTATTCTTAAATTATGAAATGTATATGACACTTTGTACAACTTAAAAATATTTCTGTATGTCATATGACCTAGATAGAAGACTCATAGGGTCTTTTTAACTTAATTAAAATTAGCAAGAAACTTGTACTGTTTGCTTTTTGGTAAAGGTGTTCCTAAACCCTGTAACTGACTTTGCAGTTTTAGGTCATAAAATCTTTCAAGTAGCATTAAAATGCCATTCCAATAAAAATCACCCCCTCCCCAAATCAAATCTCAAATTCTTATAATTTATTGTGAAAAATTCTCTTGTGTGTCAATAATGGTGAAAATGTCAGAGAGGCTTTTGTGTAATATATTTAAAGACCACTATATTATATGGTGTTAGGTAGAGGAAACGTGTAGAAAAGGTGGTACATAACTGAGTTTTAGCATTCATTATTTTGGTGAACTGCATGGTAGATACATTTTTTCCCTTGTCCTTCCGGTTGTTCTTTTTTTAATCTGATTTTCATATCAATTTGAGTTCCCCTGGATTCTAAATATAATGTAATTCAAAAGATGTCTAGTGGTTGATAACCAGGCATACATTAAAAGATGGGGAGCATTAAGCAGTGTGAATGTACATATTCATAATAGCTGTCTAACTAATGTTTTTTCCCTTCAGTAGACTAAGTCACACTGTATATTTTCCATCCAACTGAAATATTATAAATCACTTTTTAATATCTTTTTATCTGAACAAGAAAAAAATCATTTGTATTACAGACATGTAAATTTAACTTAAAACTACAAAACCTAGTTTGAGGCTTGATACTGTGGCCATAAATCATATACAATAACATTGTAAATGAGATAACTGTAACATTATATTCTCTGGGCAAGGTTAATAGATTCAGTTCAAGTCTAGCAAGAAATTGTAGCTGACATTTTCCCATTTCTTTCAGAAAAGCCTTTATAAATCCTCAACTTCTAAATTGGACTGGATTAGGTCCCAGTGGAGAAAATCCTAGATTTAGTGTTTTTAATTTCCTAAGTTACTGAGTAGGAACCAACTTTATAACTGTAGTCAAATATGGCTTGGGGACTTTAACAGTCAGGTTATTGTTGCTATTCTCATCCAATTCCAATAATAAAACTAACCATATTAATAATATCGGTGGAAAATGATGGTAAAAGTAATAGTAGTCCAAATAAAAAATAAGCTTGTCAATTTGTTTAACCTGGGTTAACAGTGGAAAGAAATATAAATAAGAGTTTTATTCAAACCTTCCCTGGTGACTAAACCAAACCCAGCAGGTCCACTTCCATTTTCAACTCATAGCTCTTCACCCTGGTGACAGACTATTTACATTCTACTGTGCCCTGTTTCTTGCTGCTGTCAAACTCTCCTTTGAGATCTGATACAATAAATGACCTTAATCTCTTTCTACCGTGGGAAAAAGTGTCTGCACCATGATGCTTGGAGACCCAGAATGTTCACCTCCCTAATCTAGCCTGTGCAGGGAGAATTTTTCAAATGCTGTGTTCCTATCAAAATTGAGTACAAGCTCTTCAAGACACCAAGTGCTTCCTGATGCAGATAGAAAAGGAATAACCTGCAAGGTAGGGAGATTCTTGTGCAGAAGACTCTCACACAATATGATGGTTCCTCTTCTTTCCGCTTGCCAGGATCCGAATTAATTTCTTATCACCAGAAGTGAAGATTATTAAAATGGTCTCTTTCCTGACAAGTTTCTGTGGGCTCCATTTTACACTACATATCCTTGTCAGATTCTTCTCAGAATGTCATTTCATTACTTTATCTGCTAATCAAGTATTATTAGGCCTCCTTGTCCTGCAGAGACCAGATGCATGCCTTCCTGACTGTCCTTTCAGATGTTCTCACAATAAGCCCAATTTATCTATCTGAATTGTTTTCCTCGTTGTGTTCTCTATTTATCCTTAACTCATTCCTCTTTTTTCTCTTACTCTTCTTAGCTTGAATGCCCAAATCCAAAATCCAAGTGAAACCACATACTGTACCATGAGGAGAAACACATGATCAACACATAGCTCAAAATCCAGTTGACAATTCACCTGACCACTGAGACTTGCCTTGGCTATTTCTATCCTACCTCGACTTTCTCTTATTTTGAGTTTCCTATAGACTTATAACAATTCTATGTATCATATTTATTTTCCTTTAAGTTATTTTTGAGTTTTAGTTGTATTTCCTCAACTCTATTCCAAGTTCCTTCAGGTATAGAATAATACCTTTTACTACTTTTCATTCCCTACAGCAGTTCTAGGTGCACTTCAATACAGTACAGTAATTGACAGTTGAACTTAAGTTGACTTGTTTGCAAGTTGTAAGCCCTATTCTTAAAGGTTCAGATATTCCAGGCTTATTTCAGCTGGAACATTTTCCCTGGTGTGCTTGTAGCCAGGTTGTGTGCTAATACAATAAAACTTTCACTTATTTAATTGTTTGATTGAAACACTTTTATATTGTTCTTTTAAGGTGATTTGGGAATCAGAGAGGTGCTATCTTTGCCTCCTTAATGAGTAATAATCATCTTCTGAAATTGACCTCCTATTTTGGGCTTAAGGATGCATGCATTTGCTTAGTCTTTTGTACTGCTCATAGTATTGTGTATTGTCTTATATTTGGCAACCCAAATACTTCCTGGTATAAATTCCCATCTCATAGCAATGCAAACAACACATATAATAAATGTGGGTATTTAATGTTTAAATATCTGGTGCAGGGATTCCTATACTGTAATTAGATATAATATGGTGCCCTGAGGCTCCTGACACTTTCATAAAAAGATTGTCTAGGAATGAAGGATGAAATTAACATCAACCTTATAGAATAAAATATTACCATCCATTTTTCAAATATCATGCTCATAAAGTAAGGAGGATAATATGTCTGATAGCATAAATTACATCTCAATATTGAGAATTACAGTTTCTTTAGGCTTATCATCTTTAAAAACCTTATCATAGATACAATAACTTGTCAAAATGATAAACAAATTTTACATTACTGGCCGAAACATCTACTAGGGTGTATTTTAATA
>PVKH010023882.1:0-13756 GCA_004027955.1 Chaetophractus vellerosus
GAAAGAAAGGTAATATATTTCAAGGTATTGAAAGTTGATATACATTTTGGAAGAGATTTAGTAAACAAATTATTGGTATTACTAGACTAAGCAATTTGTCTATTGGGTTTTTCCTTAACTCTAGAGTGTGTAAATTATTTTGAAAGCAGTAAAATACAACCTAAAACACTAATTTGATTTAATGATTATAAAAAATATGGTTTACATAGTCATAATAATGTAAACACAGTGTTTAATTAATTGAAAGTTATAACTATTTTAAGATCCAGGAAAGTGGGAAAGAGGTGTGTATGTATGTGTGTGTGTGTGTGTGTCTTTGGTTCCAATGTGGAGAAAGAATTGAGGAAAATTCACATCTTCCAGTGTTGGAAGTCAGTGGTTAAAATCAAAAACAGAAAAAAAGGGAAAATGGTTTTAATTACAAATATGAAGATATATTCCAGTAGAAATTGTTAAATTGGTATAACATTGTTGCTTATAAGAAGCTAGACTCCAAGATTAGTTTATGTTATTGCTCTTACAAGACTTATGTAACTATTTCACTATTTCAGCTATTTTCAAGTATTCCATAAAATTTTCAAAAAGAAAATACATTTAAACATAAATGATTTGCTCCCACATATCTCTAATCTTTTGCAATCTTTCCAATTTATGCACTCAAATATGTTTACAGTCAGCATCTATTTTGATTGGTGAGAGCCTGAAATGTACTAGTTATTAAATGCTTCTATTTTTATCCCAATAGAAATACATTAATGTCTTTGAGTTATTTCCAGTCTTAATAATATACTGAGTCTATTTTCACTTACAACGAGCATCTCAAAATGATTTAAATGTAGGAATATTTCTATTTGGGGGGTATATGAAAGAGATTTCCGGTGGCTAAAGCTTTATAAAGTGAACTGAATAATCATTCTTTTGAATTTAAGTCAGGGAGATATAAGGATGAACGATATTTGCCTTATATACGCTCATAATTTTCAAAATTGTACCTGCTAATGCTAATTTTTATGTGTGCACCTACTAGTAAAATCCCAAGGTGCTACTCAATTTTCCTGAGGTTGCAAATACATGCCCTTTGATGAGTGGCTGCAACTGCCATCCAAATAACATGAAATTGCTGGCAAATCTGCCTCTTAAATTAGAGGTCAGTTGCAAATGTTTGCTCCAAAAAAGCAAGTCGGTTTGCTCTAGTCTCTTGTCATATTTGATACATGGTTAAAAGCAGGAGTTGTGGAGTTGATATTCAGTTCCTAGGTCTAAAATGCTTCTGAGCCTCATTCCTCTCCTGTAATTTAGAGTCTTCTAAATTTTAAATGAGATAATTAATGTAAAGGGTTTAGCCCAGTGTTAGATAACTAGCAACTATTCAATAAATATTATTTACCTCTAAACCTCTCTTTGTCTCTTCTGTCATGCCTTGTTGCTTGAGACTCTATTCCAGTGAATCTGTTCTTATGGTTCTAAGAATCTCCCTGCAAATTGTCTCACCTACCAGTTAGTAGAGTCAATATTGCCCCTGCTTCCTTAGGCTGTAACTGTGGCCCAAAGCTTTATGAGACATTTCCAAAAACAATTCAAAAATTCGTATAAACAAATTGCATTTGATTCCTCCAAAATATGTTTTCAAGATTGAAAAGGAATGTCAAAGTAGAAATCTAACTTTTTTCCATGTATAAAAAATCATATTGGAGTAGATGCAGTCTTTGGTTAAATTACTGCAGAATAAAATAAAATGGTCATAATTAATAGAGCAATGCCTGACACATATTAGATTGTCAATATTTGTTGTATGGCATAAAGACACTTTATATAAGTAGAAATGTATTCTTTGCCCTCTAGAGAAGTGGATTATTTTAAAGAGTGATTTCTCATGCACCAGTAATGTTTTTATGTATATTTTTCTTTTTTAAAATAGTGATATGTATGCATGTCTTCTGTTATGAGACTATAAAAACAGAGTATACATAATACCAAATTTATTTTAGAGCAGAAGGTAAAGTATTTGCATGACTAAAGAGATCTTTCATTTGAAGTTTTTAAAAAATTACAGTAATTTCTGACATTTTTTGTTGGTAATGTCCCATTTTATAATGTGGGTGACATATTCATTGTCTTTTTACCTTATTATAAGAAATACATATAAAGTAGATATGGATTATAAATTTTTAAAAAGCCATGAGGTAATAGGTCTTGGCTAGCGCCTTCATCAGAACATCAGAGCATCAGAACTTTCTGGCAAAGTTGCATGCTGTGCATTGTTTCTCCTCAAGTAGGAGCTATGAGGAAAAATGTGAGTAGATACACCACAGTCCTTTCCTTAAGTACTATTAAATTTTCTCATGTCTTCTTGTGTTTCATTATTGTTGTTTCCTGTTTGGTTGCCTGGTTTTCTTTCTTCTCTAGAGGTTGCCTTTAGAGGTCTGCCTAATACTGTGTTAACTCAGCATATAAATAGACTGTTTCAGTTGAGGATATTACCACATTTGTCTTTTTCAGTGATAACTGCCTAATGAACACATTTAGGAAGTACTTCTGTTGACTTTCTTTCACCTGTGGCATTACCCACAATGCAGATGAGAATCCGTCTCCTTTAAAAGTGGATCTATGCAAAGACAAGGTGCTAATCCAGAGTGACCCTTTCCATGGCATTCTTTAATTGTTGATGACAGCAAGTGAAATGGGACTGGACACAGAGCAAATTGCTTCATTAGTAGCATGGCCTAGAATACCTGTGAAACTGTAACCTGCATTTCCTAATACATGGGCCATGTAATACGATCATTTAACTCCTGTAAGTTAGACTCATATTGACTCCTAAGCAATATTTCTTTAATAGTACTTGAAAATAGTGGAATAAAAGCAACATTGTTAGTAGAATGATGAAAAATTGAAAATAATTGACTATAGATTTTATTTTATAGTTCATATAACAAAAAGGGGGCATGTTTTGAGCAACAAATTTGAACTCTTTCATTTTTGTGAGCAATGTATGAAACTTACCAATCCAATCTGTACAGAACCGATCTAATAATTTTAAATCATCTTTAATTTATTTTAATGATATTTCACAGCTGCAAAATGAATGACTCAAACAATACAACTCCAAAATGTTTTTCACCAATCACAAAAGCCTTCAATGCACACTCATCCTGATGCTAACCACTGTAAGAGATACTTTGGAAACAAGTCAAAAACAATGCATGATAGTATATAATTGAGGGGGAAAATGCACAGTACAGTCTCTCAATTAAGAGTGTGTCTTCTTTGAAAATAAGATTTTTTTTTTCCTGATAACAAGTCTATTATACAATAAAAAAGGAACAATGCCTTTTTCATAGGCAAAAAATTGTAAAATATATAATACAAATGGATGACAACTCAATCAAATTCATCTAAAATATTCTTCTGTATATGTCTTGTTAAACACTATGATAATATATTATAATTAAAATAGTATGATAATAGAACTTCTCATTAACTTTAATGCTAGAGCAGGTATTTGCAAACTCTTTCTGTAAAAGGCCAGATAGCAAATGTATCTGGCCCTGTGAGCCATATAGTCTCTACTGCAACTACCTAACTCAGCTGTTTTGGTATGAAAGCAGCAATAGACTATTGTCTTTGTTGTTTTATTGTTGTAAACAAGACTCCATCACCAAAATAAGCTCTTTAGTAAAAAAGTTTAAAATTGTTCATAAATATAATCAGGGATATTATAGTCTATCAAATCTCTAAGTATTGTTTTGAGGTCATTTAAAGTTTCAGTTTGGGTCCTTATGTTCAAATCAATTCATGCAGGCAGTTTACATTTTAAAATAATAATAAAAAGCACTGATACTCATACTCACACTTATAAAGCATTTTGTTGGAGCAATATCTCATGTTTGAAAAGTATCAATTCATACTGAATGAAGGTGAATCGGGGGTAATGAGTAACACACAAGTTAAAGGCAAATTCACTTATAAGGATAGATTTTTCTCCCATTAATTTGTCCCAATGGATACATGCAGAATGATGTAGTTTTACAAGTCTTTGTTTTCCTAATCAGAAATGTTTCCTTTATAAATAATTACAAATCCTTAAAATCTATCATGGAAAGTTTTCATCCATTTAGTTGTCAAGTCTTTTTAACTAACAATACAAAACAAAACAACAGCAATGATAGCTGTTGCATATAGTAACTAAATTATCTTTACCACAACAATAGGGTAATAATCTTATTTTAGAAATAAAGAATATCTGGGTTTAGGAATTCAGGTAATTGCAAAAGTCACATATCCAATTAATCCCTTTGTGATTTTTAAATTATTCTTACTAATAAAATAGTTAACAGGGTCCTAATATGAACCAGGTGCTTTACATACAGAGTTTCAATCTCCAACAGCACTGAAAAGTAAGTTATTACATCCCTTGTATAGATAAAACTATCTGTGGATAATGTGCCAAGTCAGAGAGCTAATAGAGCCTGAACTGGATTTATTATACCTGTTCAGGACCCACCTTCTCTCTACTAAACCCAGATGTTGGTATTTGAATGTGATTGTGAAGCTATATTTCAACCAGAGCTAATTTAGAGGTTAGATTTGCAAAAGCAATAGCTAATTAAGATCAATAAAGGAGAATACATTTTGCTATTGTATGGGATATTAATGCAGCAACAAAAGGTTTTTAAAATTAAGTATCTTCTTCAACACTTCTATTTTTAATTTTTATGTCTCTTATTAACACTATAAATAAGTTTCTGTCTCTTTTAATGCAGTCTGACAGACTTTCTTTTTAGCAGGAGAATTTAGTCCATTCACATGTATTGTGATTAAGGCTTTATTTATATTTATTTCTACAATAATATTTCATGGTAATTGTCCTACATGATAGTTTATGCTATTTTTTCTCATTTTTTAATTGGTTTCATATTGACTATGGTGACTTCCTGCCAAATTCAACTGTTTTCTTCTATCATTTTGCAATTTATTTACTATATTTCTTTTAGGTATTGTCCTTAATATTTTATGAAAGAAACAACTTCATAAAGTAAAAAGTTATGGATATCTTCAGCTCCTCTCAATGACATAAGGGCCTTAAAACATCTTAATTCTGATTCTTGGTTCTGTCTTGTTTTTTATGGCACAAATCAGAGTTTTCATTATGGTACAGATAGTGTTTTATCAGATTTACTCATGTAATTGCAATTTACTTTATTCACCATTCCTTTTTGCATATCAGTACTTTCATAAAGGTTCTTTATCCTTCCGTCTATAGTACAAGCTTTATAAATTCCTCCAGTCAAACCAATTGATAATAAACACCTTTTTTTATGTTTCTCTGAAAATGCTTTAATTTTTGTTTTTCAAAAACAGTTTGATGAGTATATAATTTTAGATTTACAATTATTTGATCTTATCACTTTGAAATTTTTCCATTATTTTATGTTTTCTATGGGTTGCTGTTGAGAGATATTTATATGCCTGCCTAATAATCACTCATTTATAGTAATCTGTCTTTTCCCTTGAACTGCTATTTAGAACTCATTTTTGGTTGTTTTTCATTTGTTTTTTGCTTTTCTAAATGTTCTTCAAAGTATCTAGTTTTTGTCTCACTTTCAGTAAAACATATCTAGGTATATATTAATTTTTATCTTGTTTAGGATTTTTTTAAATTTGAGACTCTGAAGGTCAGTGCCTTTCATCCATTTTGGAAAATTTCAAACAATATTCTCTTCAAAAGTTGCCCTTTTATGATCTTCTTAACTTCAATTAAACAAAAGTTATTTTCATTATACCTGTGTAGCTTTTTCTTCATATTTTTTGTCTCTGGATTTTTGTGCTATATTCTACAGAATTTATTTAGTGCTTCCTCTCAATTCATAAATTTTCTCTTCAATCACATCAAAACTTCTTTTTGATTGATCACTCGGTTTTCAAATTTAATTTTTCTCAGAAGGCAGATCACACACCAACTAGGGCTGCAATATTAGGAAAACTATTAAGAAACCTTAGATTTTTCTCCTGCTTCTTGACACTTGTATTAGTCAGCCAAAGAGATGCCTTTGCAAAATATACCAATAATTGGTTGGTCTTAATAAGGGTATTTTTTGGGGGTAGAAGTTTACAGTTACCAGGCCACAAAGCGTAAGTTTCTTCCCTCACCAAAGTCCACGTGTTGGAGCAAGACAGCTGCCGACGTTTTCCAGGGCTCAGGCCTTCGGGTTCCTCTCCTGCTGGGGTTGCGTTTCTCTCCGGGCTTAGTGCTTCCTCCACAGGGTCAGCTGTAGACTATGAGGCCCTCTCCAACATCAGAACTGCCTCTGAAAAATCTCCTTCTCAAATTTCTGCCTTGCCTTTTACACTTGAGACCACACCCACCGAGGGGTGGGGCTCAATGCCCTACTGAGGCAGCCCAGTCAACGCCCTAATCATAACCCAATCATGCCCAGATGAACAGATCAGTTTACAAGCATGATTCGATTTATATTTTTAGAACTCATAGTTAGATAAAACTGTCAAACCACTAAAACACTTTTAGCAAAACCCTAAGGACAAGGGAACATAGTCTATGCTGGTCAGTCTGCACATGGTGATGGAAGGGCATAAAGGAGGCCCTCTGTCAGTCAGCAGCAATGAAACTTAATGAGAGTCTAGTAATTTGGGGCCTTGCAGATTTGAAAAAGTAAAATACTTTTGTTTCTGAAACTAGAGCAGTTATAAACCATTGCTCTGAAATAGCAGCCTCAGTAGGAGACTAAGGCCCAGAGCTTTTTCAAGTAGGATGCATTAAGAGTTCTCTGCCAGACAGTGGAGACTGGCCCAAGAGCAAAATTAGATTAAAGGAATTACTTCCCATTTAAGCTTCTTGTTTGAGAAGTTCTTAAAATAACCTCTGCCAAGGAAACAATATCAGTAGGATAGTGTTTGTGTGTGTGTGTGTGTGTGTGTGTATAAACATGTATATAAATATATACATATAAATACACATTCTCTCTCTCTCTCTCTTTCTTCCTTTTTGTTTTGTGCAATTGTGGGGCTTGCTGAAGCAAGCCCAAAGTCCACAGGGAAGACAGGCAGGAAGGGAAGTTCACAAGCAGGCTAGAACCTCATGAACTTGAGCTGAAGTTTGAAATCCACATGGCTGGTGGGAGAACAATTGCAGAATAGCAAATTCACACCAACAAGGTGAATCAGCAGGTCAAAAACAATGAAGTCAGTTAGAAGATCACAACATTGAGGTAAATGTGGAGGTCCCAAAAGGCAGATGGTACTACAGTTTTCCTTCCATTCTGTTGGTAGCGGGTTGGGGCAAAAAAAGCATGGTGGAGTATAGAATAGACAAAATACAGAAACCAGTAGTTAAAATATATAGCTAAAAAATTAGAGCTATGACTACCTTGTCAGAGAATGGACCAGGAGAAAATAGTTCAGAAGCCCACCATGTTTGTGAGGAAAATATATTTGCAAATAACCTGCAGGACTGGCATACAAATACCTGTGTTTGTTCAATCCTCAAACAACCCCCGAGTCTCCAAACTAGCATGAAGGACCCTAGAAAGCTATTCAGTTCCAAAAAAGGCAAGTTTATGTGTTTGCCAAAGATGTGGCTATGAAGAGCAGTGGAGAAGGAAGAATATCCCAGAAGGCAGAGTCAGGAACCCACAAAAGACAAATATGGAGGGAGATCCTCCCATATTACAGAAACTGGACCAGCCAGTGGGTCACTAACAACTTATTCCCCTGCCAGAAAATACAGTCTTCACTAATACAGCCTTGATGATCCAATAATAGGGAAAGAGCAGAGACTCCTTTTTCCATATGAGAGTTTTTAATTGTGGGTATCATGTTCCTACTCCATAATTATGTATTGCAAGTGGTGAAGGCAGGTTACTTTTCTTTTAATTTATAAGTCATTGAACCAAGACGAGGAGCACTACACTGTCCTGACAAAGAACTAGGAGTTACCTATATGACTTGGAATTTTAGCTGTACACAGTAACTGAATAAGGAGTAGTACATGATCAAATGAATTGTTGAACAGCTGAGGCAGCTTCCCTTCCTCCCCTTGCTAATGTTTCTAGCTGGATTCATGATCTTCTAGAATAAAGGATACATTTCTTTGGTAATTTGTGGCCATATGACCATGTCCTGCCCAATGGGATGAAAGTAAAAGCATTGTATGTCTGCTTCTTAAAAAGGTCTTTAAAAGATAGAAGGTATGCACCCTTTACTTGCTTCTTTGTCATCTATTCCTCCATTTTACTGCTGGGAATGCAATCTGAGAGTGGCTACCTTTTTATGGAATTTTTCTGCAATTTTATTTCTGCTGCTCATGTAAGTAGTTGCATTAAAAATGTTTGGATAAATTAATATTTTATGCTTTCCTATTAAGTTAAACAAAAAATAATAAAGGACATTCCATCACTCATTTATCAAAAAGTCCCATTTATGTATTTCTTCTTTTTATGCTCATGCTTTGGGAGTAAAGTCTAAGAAACCATTGCCTAACAAAATGTCCCTTTGTTTTTTCTAGGAATTTTGTACTTCTGGTTCTTATATTTAGGTCGTTAATCCATTTTGAATTAATTTTTGTATATGTTTGAAGTAGGAGTCCAATCTTCATTCTTTTGCATATGGATATGCAGTTTTTCCAGCACCATTTGTTGAGGAGACTATTCTTTCCCCGTTAAATGGACTTGGCAAAAATCAGTTGGCCATAGATGTCAGGGTTTTTTCTGAATTTGCAATTTGAATCCCTTTGTCTATATATCAGTATTTGTGCTAGCCTACACTATTTTGATTACTGTAGCACTGTAATAAGTTTTAAAATTGCAAAATATGAGTCCTTCCAAATTCAATCTCCTTCTCCAAGATATTTAGAGTCGCTTTGCTATCCATACAGGCAGTGGCTACCTTTGACCATGAAGAGGAGGGATACACCCAGTAATGGCAGAATAGTGATTTAGTATACCTGGACCCTAAGAATTTTTATATATATTTTTTAACAATACTGCCTTAAAAGCATTGACCTGCCCATCTCAGATATTTATTTGATGTAGAAATAATATAATCCTAAAACTAAAAAATTTTAGAATCACAATGTCTCTAAAGATGCAATATTTGTCTTTTCTTTGTATAAAGTTTTTCATCATTCCTCCCCTTTCTTATGCATAGAAGTCTTGACAATTTTGATGAATTGTGTCTTTAGTTATCTTTCTTTTACACATCCTGGGGATAGCCACTTCATTAGGTTTTCTAGAAAGAGTTTTGCACCTACAGTCATTACCAACAGAGCTGTTGAGGAGAGAATGGATTTAATTATTTATTTTGGGCATAATTATCTATTTTGGGCTACATTATCACATCTAGATTTTGTAGAATTTCTCTTTCCTTTTAACTATAATTTATTAAAACCAAACACAGCTCTGTGGACTTCATTATATCTAGAGCTGGATGACACAATGCCATCACATTTTGTCTTTCACGCTTCCAAAACAAACTCTGTCTTACTACAGTTTTCTATTCTGTCCATTATTAAATAGTGTATTTTCTGAACACAGATTATAGGATACCAATCTTACCAGGAAACATGATCCTCACAGATATATAACACTGCAGGAAACAATATTGGGAATTGTGTATCAGATATATCAAAAGTTCAAACATCTCTATAGCAGCATTTCCCAAATTCTGTTTTAGTGATAAGAGTTCAGCCAGATAATAGTAGATTATGTGTGAAAAAAGAGAATTATATAATTTTTTCTTCCTCCTCTATCAATTTTTTAAAGAATTTATTTATTTATTTACTTTTATCCATTTTTACACCACCCTCCCATTTTTGCTGTTTCTGTGTCCATTCGCTGGGCAACTCTCTGTGTCCGTTTTCTGCCCTCTCTTCTCATCCTTCTCCTCCTGTCTTCACTGGGATTCACTGGGAATCTTTTTTTAATTTTTACTGGGAGGTCCTAGGGACCGAACCTAGGTCCCTCCATATGGGAGACGGATGCCCAACCACCCGAACCATATCCGTCCCCCTGCTATTTCTCTTAAGGTTGACCAAAGATACCCAAAGTTGCAGAGTCTTTTCCCATACAGGATGGTCATATAATAAATCAGGCTTAGTTTATCACGAGCTTTCTAAAAACCAGACCGAGGGAAAAAAACTAGCTCTGGGGACACATGCATGGTTTCTAATATAGCGAATGTTTAGCCTAACCTGATTATCACAAAATCAGGACAGCGAGAATATTTACATGGAATTATATAATTTAATGAGTTTAAATAAAGAAGAGTTAAACAATATTTAACAGGTTTTAAATTTACTGAAACATTTATTTTTGTCTTCAATTCTTGCAAGCACATCTCTGAGAAGGAGATGCACAAGTCACTGGAAACATATTACACAACATTTCTCAAACTCATTTTACTAAGGAACCCCTTTTCCTTCAGCAACTTGTGTTCTGTGGCACAATACTTGAAATATGCTATATTGTCCTATCAGTAGAATTGACTTTGGACAACCATTAAGCAAAATTAGCTTCTCAGGACATTATAGTCCATAATGGAGTTTAGATCATGGCATAGTTAGCAGTAAACAAATCATTTTTTCTGTTCAACAAAGTCATGCAGTCAGTTAGAATAAATAGGTCTAGTACAGTTAAATATATTGAGAAAAAAAAGTGTGGAAGCTAGCAGTAAATTCTGAATCTGAATTTGACTCTAAAATCAAAGCCTTCTAGTGGCCAAAAACTGCTTGGTAAGTTCAGCCCCAGGATGTAAAGCAAATCAGGTACCATTTTCCAATTGGCAAATGAGCCATGCACTCCAAATAAACCTGAAGAAGTCTGAGCTCAAAGCTTCCTATAAAATGAAGGGATGCAGTAAAAGATTGAAAAAATGAATGGTATCTGGTATGATTTTTTAAAATTTTTTGTTGTTTATTCTCATGTAAGACAAGTTTCCAATGCCATCGCCTGACATTTTAATGAAAATCAAATTTGTATTGAAATGTGAATAACAGAATAAAACCCTTTGAGTGAAACGTGATTCTAACCTCACAATAAATTGAACACTGAATCACCTTACCACCAACATTAAAAAGTCAACACTGGTTGGAGCCCACAGGTGGCAGGAAGAGGTCCCCCCACAGGATGGTTCTGGGGTTGCTTGGGTCCTGGAAGGAGCCCTGACGAGGGCACCACACTTGCCCACAGGTTGTAGTCTGGAATTGTGGCAGACAACCCTTTACCATGCTAAGGATGAAGTTAGTCCAGAGAGAAGGGCAGATCCAAGGGAACTGTGAAGAAATTGCACTGAACCACTAGATTAAATCTGCTCTGAAACCTGCCTTACCTCTGGACTCGTTATGGGAGAGCACTAACATGATCCCCTATTCACATAATGTGTGGTCGAGTTTCCCACATTTGGGGAGGTCGTAGGGGTCGGCACATCCGGGGTGCGGTGCATGAGCCTCACCCTGGGAAGTCCACCTTCGTGGTGGTGGTATCTCCCCTGCCAGGTACATATGGCTTCTGCATTTGAACCTGGCATTTACAGACTCTTCCCAACTATCACATAACTGTGTCCACAATGGTGAATCAACAGTAAATGCTTGGGTCTGTAGGCTGATCCAAAAGTTGACTGTGATGGCTGAGGCTCCAGCCTTAGGCTGGGATAAGTCTCATCTCTCTTCCCGGGGCTTAGACCATGAGGAAGCACTGGGGTTGAATCTGGGATCTCATACATGCGAAGCAGGCGCTCAATCACTGAGCTACACCGGGCTCCCTACCTGCATTATTTTAAAAGCTCTCAGAGCTTAATAGAGAATAAGTCTAGGAGAAAAAAAATCAGTGGATGAATATTTCATAAACTGAACCAATATTTGATTGGTGGGGTATCCAAATATTCAGTTCTGATTTCTGTCCGTCATAGAGTGTTGTATCCATCCCTCTCTTGTAAGCCATACACATGTTTATATCAACAGCAAAAATTATGAGAAACTTAACTGAAGCTGTATGAAATCTTAGAAGAGTCTTGTTTTGAGCAAATGTCTTTATGTATTCCTGAAGCTTGCTGTGATGCATATAGTTAGGATAATCAATCGGGTAAGGAAGTCTGGAAAGCACATCATTTCTTTGGAAGAGTTGGTGAACACAGACTGGTAAATACTGGCTCTGCCTTCTTCTGCATGGTCCTGGGTTGAGTAACAAAGCTTTAAAAGGAAGCTGAGAATAGTGTCCCCTCAGTGAATGTTCAATTCTCAGTTGGCTGAAACGTTTTTAATATTTTTTAAAAATACCTGATAGTAGCTGTTTTTTGTTTTGTTTCATTTTTTTTAGTAATGAAAATACTCTAATATTGTTTGAAGTGATTAATGCACGACTTAGTGATTATATCAAAAGTCATGGATTGTACACTTTGGATAAATTATATGGTTTATGAACAAAATGTAAGATATGGACTATGGGTTGGGGGGAAAATAAACAAAATGTAAGATATGGACTATGGTGAGTAGTAACACTTTAACAATGTTCTTTCATAATTTGTTACAAATGTTTCATAACAATAACAGTGTGGGTGGCGGGTGGTGGGTGAGCTATGGGAGCCCTATAGGATGATATGCATGTTTGTTTTCTAAGTTCACAAATTTTACTATATTCTTATTGCTTATGTATGTTCATGTATGAATTATATACTTCAATAAATGGTTTTAAAAATTTTTAAATACCATGAAAAAAAATTTTTTAAGTCAACACTGATCTCATGAACATTTTTTCATTACTGGAATGCCAGAGATTAAAAAAAAAAAAAGCCCATACTTCACATGTGTGTGTGGAGTGGGGATTGAATTCACTTATTTTGGTTCAAAAATCAAATTTGAGATTTTCTCTATTTTTTACAACATATAACCTACAACATTTTGGTAACGTCAAGACCTACTGATCACAATTTTTCCAAATTGTTCATTTCTCTTCAGCATAAAAGGAACAGCCTAATTTCTACACTACTTTTCAGAAATAAGAGATCTTTTTGCTGAAAAGAATCTGTGATTAAAAGGACAGTAGCTTTCCACCGGCAAATCCTCTAACAACTCAGCATTACTGCCTGGGCTGCTCAGAGTAGAATGGATTGTGAAGCTCCTCAGCATTAAAATGCACGAAACACATCTACTTAAAGAGGGAGCATATTTTTCATGAAGGACCCAAAATATTTTCCTACTTTCCCTTGCCCTAGTCTACTTGCCTCTATTAGTCAGCCAAAGGGGTGTCGATGCAAAATACCAGAAATCTGTTGGTTTTTATAGAGGGTGTTTGGGGTAGAAGCTTACAGTTACCAAGCCATAAAGCATAAGTTACTTCCCTCACCAAAATCTGTTACCACATGTTGGAACAAGATGGCTGCCAACATATGCAAGGGTACAGGCTTCCACTTCCTCTTAAGGCTCTGTGGTCCCAGCTTCTTTCTATATCAGCTGCAGGCTGAGATAAGTCTCATCTCTCTCCCGGGGGCTTGTTTCTCTCGAGGATCAGCTGCTCCGCTCTCTCCACAAGGCCAGCTGTAAATTATCAGGTAAATGGATCATCTCTCTTCCTGAGTCCTCTGCCATGTCTCTTCTCTCTTTCCTCACATATCTGCTTCTCTGTGTATTTCCTTCCCGGGGCTCCAGCATTAAAACTGTCTCCTCTGCCTTGTCGTTTTCTCTGTGAGTCCCTGCCCACCAAGGAGGCGGGGATTGTCATCCTACTGACAAGGCTCAATCAAAGTTCTA
>PVKH010023883.1:0-13751 GCA_004027955.1 Chaetophractus vellerosus
GGCGACCTGCCCTGCCCGTGGCGGCTTTTGCCCTGTCCGTGGCAGCTTTTTGCCCTGCCCACGGCGGCTCTGGCCCGCCCATGGCGGCTTGCCATTCTCAAGGCGGTCTGCCCGCTAGGAGAGGTCCCCGGGAACCGAACCCAGGGCCTCCCATGTGGTATGCCGGCGCCCTATCCACTGGGCTATCGAGCCGGCCCCAAAACAATAAGCTTTTAAACTAATAAATTCCCATTGTAAAAGTCAACCCACTTCTGGTATATTGCCTTGGCAACCTTTAGCAAACTAATACAAGGAACAAGACAAAACATATCACATATTACAATGCACAAGAATCATTAAATCAGAGAAAATGGTGAATTGGGTAAACCAAATTAGGCAAAACCAAACTAACAGGGTTGAAATTAAATTACTGAGGAAGATTAGAAATAAGAAGGTGTAGGTAAATATAAAGCAACAAAATGCTAATAAAAAGAAAGTTGTAGCAATATTAAAATTATACAATATATTCAAATTGAAATGTATTAAAAGGGACCCTGCCATTATATTATTTATAATACATTATGAAGATATAATGGCTATGAAATTTTTGCATGTTATAACATAGCTTCAAAATTAAAACTTAATGGCTCACAACAACACAAATTTATTATCTTACAGTTTTAGAAGTGAAAAGGCCAAAATGGGTCTTAATGAGCAAAAAGCAAGGTGCAGGGAAAGCAAAGGTGCATTTAAAAGGCAAGGCTGCATTCTTTTCTGGAGGCTGTACAGAAGAACCCATTTCCTTTTCCTTCCCAGTTTCTAGAGGCCTCCCACACTCCCTGGTTCATGGCCCTCTTCCTCCATCTTCCACTTTTATGAACCCTTGTCATAACACTGGGCCCTCCTGGATAATCCAGGATAATTTCCCTATTTTAAGGTCAGTCGATTAGCAATCTTGATTCCATCTGTTCCCTTAATTCTCCTTTGCCCTGTAACCTAACATATTCACAGATTCCAGGGATGTTTATCTCTTTGGGGAAACATTATTCTGCCTACCACAACTCTAGTTTCAGAAATGTTCAAGGCCACTTGAAAAATGAGTACAGGAGATTTAAATACCAAATTTTTAAAAGCGTGATTTAATATATGATTTAGAACTTTGTCTCAGAGAATGGACATTATTTTCAAACACCCATGTTTCACTTATGTTCACAGAGAAAACCTCAATAAAAATAATAAAGATCCAATTTTCTAAACACATAACAATGTAAGTAGAAATTACTAAGAAAAGAATGGAATAAAATATTTTAAAATGAAAAAATCAAAACACTTTCCTAAATGAATTGTGGTTTGAAGAAAATATCAAACATATTACAGATCACTATCAAGAATGACAACCATCAACATGCAAATCCAAATGTATTCAGGAAAATACCTATAATTTTATATGCAATTACTACAAATCTAGAAATCTGGAAAGTAAAATAACTGAGCATTCTAATTAGAATCAAGAAAAGTACAATCTTAAGATATGAGGATAGAATTACCATTATAAAAAAGAAAACAAATTCAGAAAAAAACAATTAAATTTGCTTCTTTGTAAACACCAGCAAGTGAGATAAACTTTGGAACACACTTTTAGGAGTAAAAAAAGCAGATGTATCTATAGGGATGAAGGAGAATAAAAGGTAAATAAAGTGACTTCCTTATCCATGGTGGATTAGGTTAGTTGGCCAAACCTTCTTGTGTTAAACAAATAAAAAAGATGACTAAAATATATATTTAAAAAAATTAAAAATCTGACAAGATGGTAAAAAGATAGGCTGAGGTTGAAGGGAAATTGGGAAGTCAGAGAGGTAAGGGGCAGAGGAACTACTTTGCCCTGAGGGCTTTAGCCTAATGTAACTTTGGTGTTGACTGACAGCTACCCAGGGTAAAGTGGACAGAAAGGAAGCCCAGGGATTGCCCAAGGTAGGAAGTCTAGTAGAAGCCTGCCCCCTCATTACATTGGGAACCCAAAGAACCATACTCTTAGGGTAAAAGTGAACTAGTTAATACACCAGCACTCAAGAGGCTTTGCAGCCCCCAAATTACATCAGTCTGGAGGTCCAAAGTACATAAATAAATATAGTGTTAAGTGGTACCACACTAATAATTCCCAAGACCACTGCAAGATCTTCTCTGGAAAAGAGAACCTTCATTTTAGGCTTCAAATTATTTCTACAAATAGTATTTTTCAAGGATAATGTCAAAGATAAAAAAGAATACAAAGAAACAAAAGTTATAGGGGAGAACCTGCGGCTTCTACGATCAACAGAGGCACTTCTGTAAACCTATACATATTGGCATTATTAGACAAAGTATATAAAACAATGCTAATTAATGTTTAAAGAACTATAAGACAAGAATGGCAATGTATTTAGGGGATAGAAGACTATGAAATGTGATCTAGCAGAATCAAATAGAACGGTAAGTCAGAAGAAAATTATCCAGAGTTTATCAGAGTCAAAATGATGAAAATTATGGAAGAGAGATTAAGTGACCATGGCAGAGTAAAGTCTAACATGAACTTAATCAGAGTTTTAGGAAGAGAGAAGAAAGAAAATAGAATATTTGGAGAGAATTTCTGAGAAATAATAAAAACCATCAATCAGCAGATTCAAGAAACAACAAATTCCAAGTGGGATTAAAAAAACACATACCTTTATTGTGAAACCACAAAGAGAAAAAATGTCATCCAGAGAAAAAAGATTATCTTTAGTAGATTGCGTTAGACTGACAGCTCCTTATTAGCACAGTGGAAGCTAGAAGAAGTAGACTGACATTTTTAATGTGCTGAGAAACAAATAATTGCCAAATCTATAAAGCAAAGTTAAAAACAAAAAAATATCTCAAGAATCAGGAGAGCTGCTGTCTTCTTAAGGAAAGTAGAGGTTATGATTAGTAATGGACACATGGAAGCAGGTGCTGACAATGCTTTATACTTGAATTATGATTTTATGGGTGACCATTTTATAATAATCCATTAAACTGGATATGTATGTTTGAGACATTTTCTGCATGTATGTTCTATTTTATTATATTTATTAAAATAAATAATTTATTGATATAAAACAATAATTTATTGTTTTATATCAATACATTTCAAACTCTAGTTGAAACAGATGAGTTTCTTAGAAAATAAAAATCAAAAGATTATGTACAAAACCTGAGCAAGTAAATGTAAATTATAATGTTAAAAATCTAAATTCAGCTCTCTCGTCACCCAGTATTGCCAAAGTATCAGACCAAAGGAGTTTTGTGGGCTAGTGATAAGAAATCTTCACAGAATTGATGCTTTGAACTTTCTGAGACCAAAGTAAAAGCTGGAAATATACTTTTTTTTAAAGATTTATTAATTTCTCTCCCCCCTCGTTGTTTTTGCACTTGCTGTCTGCTCTCTGCATTCTTCTGTGTCTGCTTGTCTTCACTTTAGACAGCAGCAGGAACCGATCCTGGGACCTTCCAAAGAGAGAGAGAGGTGCTCAATCTTTTACAGCCACCTCAGCTCCCTGGTCTGCTGCATCTCTTATTGTCTCTCCTCTGTCTCTTTTTGTTGCATCATCTTGCTGCGCCAGCTCTCCTGAGTGGGCCAGCACTCCTGGGCAGGCCAGCACTCTGCGTGGGCCAACTCTCCGCTTGCTGCGCAGCCAGATTTCCTTTCACCAGGAATTCCCGGGAATTGAACCCTGGACTTCCTATATGGTAGACCGAAGCCCAATTGCTTGGGCCACATCCATTTCCCTGTAAATATTCTTGACTCTTAAAAAATACATCTTATTGTGGAAATAAATATAATATTATTATTATATATAGGCATACCTTATCTCTTATACTAGATTGTGCTACTGGGATGTCAAGACTGCTGTCAGAATCATCTTTATATTTTCCAGGGCTGTCTACCACAGTGCTTCTAATATACATTCTCATGGAACATTAAATGAAGAATATCTTGTCCATGGGTATGCTCAGTGGCTAAATCTCTTGATTAATACTTTAGAGATCTTTTGTCTGCTTCACTTAAGCTTGTAGTGTTTTGCTTTGAAATATTTTAAGAGATTCACAGAATTTATGAAGGTGATGCATAGTTGATGCATATCAAGTGAGCTGGTATCAGCAGATAAAGATATATTAGGTAATTAGGCAAGCTAATATACTGATGACTCAGCACTGATGAATCTTCTAATTTGCAGGATTTCAGCCGTTGGGCTGTTTTAGTGTTTGTATTTGACTGAAATGTAAATTACTTGCCTCCCTGATGATTATATGAAACTATAATCACCCAATGCATCAGGTGAAAATAAAACTGGTCCTGAGCTGATACTGTTCAACAGCATGGATGCCCACTCTTCTGTTTTATTTCACAAGTCTGCCAATAGTAAGGTGGCAGGTTGATTTCCCTCTATGATCAAGATACTCTGTACATTGGTAACTGTTAATACATAATCATTTTAAAATACGCTTTCCTTCCTGTGGGCTTATTTGAGGAAATAAAGGCACTTCTGCCTTGATCCTCACTAATCAGAGGAGCTCTCAGTTGTGCTTGTTTAAAGGAAGAACAAAGCGGCATAGCATTATGAACATAGAGAGGTTCCCCTGCCCCCAGGGTGTTGCTCTGAAAGATAGTAAATTGTATGGTTAGGATTCTTGCATGTGATAGCAAATAATGCAGATTTCAGCATATACTTTATAATGAAAACAGCTCAAATTCCTTCTTGTCACCTAGAAGAAGCTACAGATACTGGAATGAAAAATAGTTGGCTGTAATTTAATTATGTGGAGCAATGCTGGGATCACTGTTTTTAATTAGTATAATTGATGAAAAAGGAAAAATTCGAGAGAATGAAAGTGTGTTTTACTCTTGCTGTCAAGATGACAATCTTATGTTTCTCTTTTGTGAGAAAAAGAAAAACTTGATTCCTTGTCTTTACAGATCCATGAAACTGGTGCTAAAAATGTGTTCCCTTTATACAGATCAGAGACCAAGATTTTTTTCCTGACCACATTATATAGTTTTTTAGTCTGTTATTACTTGGGACATTAATGCCACTCTTCACTGAGAGAGTCAGTTTCATGGACTAAAATTTGATAACAAAACCCATGAAAAAAATCAGTGATCTCATGCCATCATTTCTAGGGTTCTCCATATTTTGAGTACTCTGACAAACATTCCTAATGATCCACAAATTATGTCTACTTCAGTAGTTGTAGCTCCCTTTTCTACAAAATCAGGTATAAGGTATCAAGAACTTATAATAGGGCCATTATCTCAGGATTAGAGGTTTTGGAAGTAAGAACAAGACTGTGCCCTTCTGCTTTTATATCTTGCTATCTATTGGTAAAATATGTTTCATTCATTCATCTGTTCAACCAATATTCACTTAGTAACAACTGTTGAGGATATAATAATGAACAAAACAAAGTCCCTGCCTTCGTGGACTTTACATGCTAGTCAAGGCAGACAAAAATAAACCAACTACACACACACGTGCACATACACACCCCCAAAACATTATAACATAAAACATAACAGCATAAGATCAAGTGGCAAAATTGTTAAGAAGATATACAAGGTAAAGTCACTGAAATGAGAATCATTGGAAGGCTGACCGGCTACAGAGTAAGGAGGTACTATTTTAGGCAAGGTGGTCAGGGATGGTCTCCCCAGTGAGGTTACTTTTGAGCAGCCTGAATGAAGTAAGAGAATAAGTCATACGCACATGGCATGTGGGGTATGCAATTTGCTTTGGAGGGCTAAGTGGGGCTATGGTGGAAGCCATTGGAAAGAAAACCAAGAGGATCTGGCTTTAAGGCAGAAAGGAACAGTGTTGAAATTTCTGTTCTAAGAAATCTGGTTCATCAGAGTAGAAATTCATCTCAAGCAGACCTTGGCTGGGAATATAGAGTGTGCATTAGGCTGGAGCAGTCTTTGTGTCATATATCTTGGGAACCTAAATGTGGATATAGGAGGTCTTGAAGTGCATTTGGCTGGATTAAAGATTTGGTGAAATCAGCAGGGCAGAACTGTAACATCTGACAAGCGACTAACAAATATTAATTTATGGTTTCCATCCTTCACCCTGCTGCCTATTCAGTTTTCACATGGCAACATATCCATGTGTTAAAAATGTGCAGATGTTTCTGGAACTTAATAGATTGATTCACCCCCAACCCTACACTTTCTTTCCCCCAATCATTCTCTATCTGTAAAGAATTTGCTGAAATTTGCAATCTATAATGTCTTCCATTTTCCATATAAAATTTTATATCAAGGGACTTCCGGGAAGATGGCATCAGAGTAAATAGGCAGGGCTTAACTGTCTCACAAAAACAATGGAGGAAGGGCAAAAAGCTGTCTGATGGAGATGCTTTGGGGATCTGCATACCAGGAGAGTGCTGCACATCCTCCAGGAAGATGAGGGAGAGAGAGAGGAAGAAGCCAAAATGAAAACCATGAGTAATTAACCCCTGCATCCAGAAATGGCACCCATCCCCCACCCTCAAGGCCAACAGCCTGGATAAAACCCAGGGATCATTGCAGCCAACTGAGTAGGGAACAGAAATCTTCACCCTTGGGAAGAGGGAGGGTGTAGCAGAGGGTGGAAAGTGATTTCTCTTCAGTGAATTTGGCCAGCAGAGCCCACTTTGAATCCTGGCTCTGGCTGGACCAGAATCATAGGCTAGAGGTTGAAAGAGATACTTCTGTGGAAAGATTTGCTGATGAGTGCCAACTGCTGGCTGGTCAGGAAACTGTAAGGAGAAAAGCTGCTTTTAGGAATCTCTCCTCCTAGTCCCTTCTGAGTGGGTCTGCACCATTTAGTGAGTCCCTGGTCCTGTTTTGATAACTTAAGCTATGGACTAGAATGGACTTGGTGTCCTGTTATAGACTTGTGATACATGCAATGGAAGAAATTACAAAATCATGTGGAGCCAGGGTCACTGGACACTTTGGGGGTAGGTAGAGGGAAGGGCAATTGTAATACGGGTTTTTTTTGGGGGACTTGGGAATCAGGTATCATGCAGAACTGTATGGGAGAAAGGGTGGTCTACAGTCTGAAATGTGGTCCATGCTTGATGGCAGAGCCCCAAAATGTGTATATCTATCACAGGCATTGTGTCACACTGATGAAGGATATATATGTGGGAGGTGGTGGGAGGTGTGGGAGGGTGGTATATGGGTACTCCTAAAATTTCTGTGTGACATTTATGCAATCAATGTATCCTAAAAATATATATATATATATATAAAATTTTAAAAATTAAAAAAATACTTAAGACTAAGTTGAATAAAAAAATCAAAGAAGAGCTGTGAAACAAAACTGCTAAGCAAGAAATAGAAAATTCACCAACATATACAATTGCCTAGACATCAGCAAAAAATTATAAGCCATACTAAGAAACAGGAAGAGATGGTCCAACCAATGGAACAAACTAAAAATCCTGATGAGACACAGGATTTAAGACAACTAATCAATGATAATCAAATGAATCTCCTAAGTCAAATTAAGGAGTTGAAGGAAAATATGACTAAATACATAAAGTATATTAAAAAGATATTGTGTGAGCATAAAGAACAATTTGACAGTCTGCAAAGAAAATTAACTCAGCTTATGGGAATGAAAGACACAATAGATGAGACTAAAAATACATTAGAGGCATATAAGAGCCGATTTGAATTTATGGAAGACAGAATTAATAAGTTGGAGGACTGAAATTGAAAAGACAGGAGAACAGAAAAAGAAAAGAATGAAAAAAAATGGAACAGGGTCTCAGGGAATTGAATAACAACATGAAATGCACAAATATATGTGGTATCAGTTTCCAGAAGGGGAAGAGAACAGAAAAGGAGCAGAAAGAATATTTGAGGAAATAATGACCAAAAACTTCCCAACCCTTATGAAATACATAAATATCAATATCCAAGAAGGACAACCCACCCAAACAGAATAAATCTGAGCAGACCTACTCCAACACACCTACTATCCAGAAAGACAAGCACCAGAGAAATAGGATTCTGAAAGCAGCAAGAAAAAAGCAACCCATCACATGCAACAGAACCTCAATAAGACTAAGTGCCAATCTTTCATCAGAAACCATAGAGGTGAGAAGAAACTGGTATGATGGATTTAAGGTACTGAAAGAGAAAAACTGCCAGCCAAGAATTCTTTATCCAGCAAAACTGTCCTTCAAAAATGAGGGTGAGTTTAAAGTCTTCACAGACAAACAAAAACTGAGAGAGTATATTTCCAAAAGACCAGATGTACAAGAGGTACTAAAGGGAGTGCTACAGCCTGAAAAGAAATTAAAAAACAGGGGCAAGAAACTTGGGGACGAGTGTAGAAATGAAGATTATTAGTAAGGGTAACTTAAAGGATAAAAAGACAGACAATAGTCAGCTATAACAATGGAAAGCTAAAGGATAAAATGGACAAATTAAGTAATGCCTTTACAGTAATAACATTGAACATTAATATATTGGGTTCCCCAATCAAAAGACATAGTCTGACAGAATGCATGAAAACATATCAGCCACCTATATGCTGTCTACAAGAGACTCAATTCAGACATAAGGATACAACCAGGTTGAAAGTGAAAGGTTAGGAAAAGATATTGCACACAAATAGTAACCAAAAAAGATCTGGAGTAGCAATACTAACATCAGACAAAATAGATTTTAAATGCAAAACTGTTATAATAGATGAAGAAAGTCATTACATATTAATAAAAAGGGGCCATTTACCGAGAAGAAATAACTATAATAAATATTTGTGTACCTAACCTGGGTGGCCCAAGATACATGAGGCACACACTGGCAAAACTGAAGGGAGAAATAGCGTCTCTTCAATAATAGTTGAAGACTTCAATCCACCACTCTCAGTATTGTCCAGAACATCTGGACAGAGGATAAATAAGGAAACAGAGAGCTTGAATAAAATCATAAATGTACTAGACCTAACAGACATTTATAGAGCACCACACCCCCAAAGCAGTAGGATATACATTCTTTTCAAGTGCTCATGAATCCTTCTCCAGGGTAAATAATATGTTAGGTCACAAGACAGGTCTTAATAAATTTAAAAGGATGGAAATTATACAAAGCACTTTCTCTGATCATAATGAAATGAAGCTGGGAATCAATAATGGAGGTAAAAATGAAAAATTCACAAATATATGGAGGTTAAACAACATACTAAAATAATCAGTGGGTCAAAGAAGAAATTACAAGAGAAATCAGTAAATATCTTGAGATGAATGGAAATGAGAACACAACATATCAAAACATGTGGGATACAACAAAAACAAATGCTGAGAGGGAACTTTATAGCCTTTAATGTTCAAATTAAAAAAGTAGAAAGAGCTAAAATTGAAGACCTAACTGTACACCTGGAGGAACTAGGAAAAGAACAGCAAACTAATCCCAAACCAAGCCAAAATAAAGAAATAATGAGATTAGAGCAGAAATAAATTATATTGAGAACAAACTAACAGTAGAGAGAATCAACAAAACCAAAAGTTGGTTCTTTGAAAATATCAACAAAATAGACAAACCCTTAGCTAGACTGACAAAAACAAACAAACAAACAGACAAACAAACAATAAACAAAAGAGAGAGAGGGGGGGCCCGGCTTGATAGCCCAGTGGATAGGGCGCCGGCATACCACATGGGAGGGCCCGGGTTCGATTCCCGGGGACCTCTCCTAGCGGGCAGACCGCCTTGAGAATGGCAAGCCGCCATGGGTGGGCCGGAGCCGCCGTGGGCAGGGCAAGAAGCTGCCACAGACAGGGCAAGAGCCGCCACGGGCAGGGCAGGTCGCCCGCGGATGGAGCCCAGCCAGCCACCCGCAAACTGAAAGCTGGCCGTGAACGGACGCAGAGACCGCCCACAAGTGGGGAAAGCCGCGCCTGCGCAGTGACCACTCTCGGCGCGTCGCCGCAGCAGGGGGAAGGGGAGATATGTAATAAAATAAATAAATCTTTAAAAAAAAAAGAGAGAGAGAGAGGGAGAGAAGATGCAAATAAATAAAATAAGAATTGAGAGGGGGGACATTATCACTGACCCACAGAAGTAAGAGAGATCATAAGAGGATACTGTGAACAAGTATATGACAACAACTAGACAATATAGATAAAATGGACAAATTCCTAGAAACACACAATCAACCTACACTGACCCTAGATGAAATAGAAGACACCAAATCAATCACAAGTAAAAAGATTGAAAGAGCATCAACAACTTCCAAAAATGCAAATCCCATGACCAGATAGGTGGCTTCACAGTAGAATTCTACCAAAAATTCCAGGATGACCGAAGACCAATCTTGCTCAAGTGCTTCAAAAAAATTGAACAGGAAGGAAGGCTACCAAACTCATTCTATGAAGCCAATATCACCCCAATACCAAAACCAGATAAAGACAATACAAAAAAGAAACTTATAGACCAAATTCTCTAATGAATATAGATACAAAAATCCTCAACAAAATACTTGCAAACTGAATCCAAAAGCACATTAAAAGAATTACCCACCATGATAAAGTGGGTTTTATCCCAGGTATGCAAGGGTGGTTCAATACAAGAAAATTAATTAGTGTAATAAGCTACATTAAGAAAAATCACATGATCATCTCTATTGATACAGAAAAGGCATTTGACAGAATACTTCATCCTTTCTTGATAAAAAACACTCCAAAAGATAGGAATAGAAGGAAGATTTTTCAACATGGAAAAATATATTTATGAAAAACCCACAGCTAGCATTGTACTCAACAGTGAAAGACTGAAAGCTTTCCCCCTGAGATAGGAAACAAGACAAGGATGCCCACTGTCACCACTGTTATTCAGTATTGTGCTAGATAACTAGAGCAATTAGGCAAGAAAATGAAATAAAAGACACCCAAATAGGAAAGGAAGAAGTAAAACTGTCGCTACTTGCTGATGATATGATCTTTTATCTAGAAATCCTGAAAAATCTACAACAAAGTGACTAGTGCTAATAGAAGAGTTCAGCAAAGTGGTAGGATACAAGATTAATATGCAAAAATCAGTAGTGTTTCTACACACTACTGATGAGCAATCTATGGAGGATTCAGGAAAAAAGTTCCACTTATAACAGTGATTAAAAGAATCAAATATTTATGAATAAACTTAAGCAATGTCATAAAGGCCTGTATGACTATAAAACATTGCTGAAAGAAATCAAAGAAGACCTAAATAAATAGAAGGACATTCTGTGTTCATGGATTGGGAGACTAAATATTGTTGAGTCAATTCTATCTAAATGGAATTACACATTCAACACAATCCCAATAAAAATTCTAACATGATTTTTTTGTACAGAAATGGAAAAGCCAATTATCAAATTTAACTGGATGGGTAAGGGACCCTGAATAGCCAAAAATGTCATAAAAATAAGAATGAAATTGGAGGACTCTCACTTCCTGTCTTTAAACCTTATCACCTAGCTACAGTGGTAAAAACATCATGGCACTGATATAAAGATAGCTAGACTGACCAATGGAACTGAATCGAAAACTCAGTAATAGACTCTCACATATAACGTCAAGTGATTTTTTGACAAGGCTGTCAAGCCCATCCAGTTGGGCAAGAGCAGTCTATTCATGGTACTCAGAGAAATGGATCTCCATGATAAAAGAAAGAAAGAGGACCCTTATCTCACATCTCATACAAATATTAACTCAAAATGGATCAATGTAACCAAGGACCTAGTATAAAAGCTACAAATATAAAACTTCTAGAAGAAAATGTAGGGAAACATCTTCAAGATCTTGTGGTATGTCATAGTTTCTTAAGCCTTATATCAAAAGCATGAGCAATGAAAGAAAATAAAGATAAATGGGACTTCCTCAAAATTAAACATTTTATTATTCAAAGGATTTTGTCAAGAAAGCAAAAGGGCAACCTACTCAATGGGAGAAAATATTGGAAATTACATATCTGTTAAGGGTTTGCTATCCATGTTATATAAAGAGATCATACAACTCAACAACAAAAAAAGATAAAAGTGACTAAATTAAAAAATGGGCAAATGACTTGTATAGACATTTTTCCAAAGAGAAAATACAAATGGCGAAAAAGCACATGAAAAAATGTTCAGCATCACTAGTTATTAAGAAATGCAGATCAAAACTACAATGAGATACCATTTCACACCTTATAGAATGGACATGATTAAAAAACTAGAAAACCACAAGTGCTGGAGAGGATGTGGATAAATAGGAACATTCTTTCGCTGTTGGTGGGAATGAGAATTGTGCAGCCTCTCATGTCTCATGTCTTCTGTGGAAGACATTTTGGCCATGCATCAAGAAGCTGAATATAGAACTGCCTTATGGTCCAGCAATCCTGTTCCTAAGAATATATTCAGAAGAACTGAAAGCAAGTATGTGAACTGACCTTTGCACACCAATGTTCATAGCAGCATTATTCACAATTGCTAAAATATGGAACCAGCTCACGTGTCCATCAACCAACAAATGATAAAATAATGTGGTATATACATACAATAGAATACTATTCAGCTGTAAGAAGAAATGAAGTCAGGATGCACATGACAATATGGATGAACCTTGAGGATATTATGTTGAGTGAAATAAGCAAGACATAAAAGGACAAATATCCTACAGTCTCACTAACACAAACTAAATTTGATGAGTAAACTCAGAGGTAAACTCTAGAGTATCAGCTAATACGAGATAGCATGTTGGTTGAGAATGGGAGCTGATGCCTAATGTATGTACAATTTGTTATAAGGTTTATTTTTAAAGTGTGGAAATAAATAGATTTGATGGTAGTACATTATGTTGAGTATAACTAACACTGCTGATTTATAAGTGTGATTGTGGCTGAAAGGGGTAGCCTGTGGATGTAGATATCAATTAAAAGGAAGCTAGAGAATGATCTAGGGAATGTATAACAGTGATTTTGGTGTGGATGAAGATTGTGTTTAATAGTATAAATATAAATATTCTTCTTTTACAAAGTGTTATGGTGATACATGGGAAAATTACAACTAATGTAACTTCTGGATATAGTTAAAAGAACCATTGTAATATCTTTGCATCAATGGCAAAGAAGATATATCAATTTGAAGAGACAAGAAAAGGAGTAAAAGAGGGTATAAGATTTTTCCTTTTGGAGTTACAAAAACGTTTGAAAATTTACTGAGGTGAGGGCAGCAGAACTCTGTGATGAAAAAGAGAGCCACTGAGTGTACACTTTGAATGGATTGTACAATGCATGGGAATATAACACAGGAATCCAGTGGTGGAAAATGGACTGTGGTTAACAGAACAAATATTAGGATATTCTCCCATGAACTATAACAAATATATAATACTAATACAGAGTGTTAATGATTGGGTAGGTTGGGGAAAAATATACCAAATGTAAGATATAGGCCTAGTAATATATATATATATTTTTTTTTATAAATATAACTTTTAATTTGTGAAAATCTTTTTTTTTGGGGGGGGTTACATATCCCCCCTCTTTCTGCTTGCTCTTGCTGTGTGTTCATTTTTTGTGTTCTTCTATGTCTGCTTTGTCTCCCCCCGCTGCGATGAAATGCCGAGTCAGCTCACTGCGCAGGTGGCTTGCCCCGCTTGTGGGCGGCTCTGCTTCCATTCCCGGGCAGCTTTTTGCTCTGTTTGCAGGCGGCTTTGCTCCATTTGCAGGCGGCTTGCTCTGCCCATGGCGGCTTTGCCCTGCCCACGGC
>PVKH010023884.1:0-13752 GCA_004027955.1 Chaetophractus vellerosus
ATTCCCAGGAGAGCCATGTGAGCATCTTTTGTTCCAGGAGGATCATGTAGTTGTAGATGGTCATGGGTCATAGTCCAAAGAGTTAGATCATGGATCTTAGTGAGGACTTATATTACATTGTACGATAATCATAAATATGTGAGCACCCTGAGATTCCAGATCTTAAATTGTTAATTTTTGTTCCAATGTGTATACCAAAGCAAGTGTCTAGGTCCTTTTAATCAGTAGATTTTTAAAATATGAACTGACTAGAAACCCCCTATATTTAACTAGACATGTAGGTGGTAAAATTATACATGGAATATAAAATATTTATATACTTCCAGTTTTAGGTGTTGATGTAGAGGCATTTTTCTTCTCACACCAACAAAGGCCACAAGAAATATCAAACTGGGCAAAAAAAAAAAAAAAAAAGAAAAATATGCCATCAACAAGGAAGCAAGCAAATTACTCCAGCTTCAGTGATACCAATTATGAAGTCCATAAACTAAATGTTGTAACCTCTAGATCATATGCTTTAAAGTCTTGAAGTGAGAGCCCTCCAACTTTGTTTTTCTAGCTTCAGTGGTAAGAATAGATGGTACTGTCATAACAATAGACAGATTGACCAATGGAATCGAATCAAGACTTTGGAAATCAACCCTCACGTCTGTGGTCAAGTGATTTTTGACAAAGCTGTTAAACCCATTGAGGTGGGCCAGTAGAGCCTATTCAACAAATGGTGCTTAAAACTGGATCTCCATATCTAAAAGAAGGAGGACTCCTATCTCACACCTTATACAAAAATTAATTCAAAATGGATCAAGGGCATAAATATAAAAACTAAAACCATAAAACTTCTAGAAGAAAATGTAGGAAATCATCTTCAAACTCTTGTGGTTGTTGGTGGTTTCTTGGACCTTATACCCAAAGCACAAGCAATAAAAGGAAAAATAGATAAATGGGAACTACCTCATAATTAAACACTTTTGTATTTCAAACGATTTTGTTAAGAAAGTATAAAGACCACCAATTCAATGGGAAGAAATCAAATATCTGATAAGGGATTGATCTCCATGTTATATAAAGAGATCACAGAACTTAACCACAAAACAACAAGCAACTCAATGTAAAAATGGGCAAAAGAATTGAATAGACATTTTTCTGAAGTGCAAATGCCAATAGCCAAAAGAGACACATAAAAAGATGTTCAACATCACTAGCTATTAGGGAAATGCAGATCAAAAGTACAACAAGATATCATCGCATATCATACAGAATGACCATTATTTTAAAAACACAAGTACTGGAGAGGATGTGGAAAAATATGAACACTCCCTCACTGTTGGTGGAAGTATAAATGGTGCAGATCTGTGGAAGACAATTTGGCAGGTCCTCGGGAAACTAAATATAGAACTGCTATATGATCTGGCAATCTTGCTACTAGGAATATTTTCAGAAGAACTGAAAGCAACGATATGAACAGATATTTGTACAGTAATGTTCATAGTGGCATTATTCACAATTGCTAAAAGTTGGCAACAACCTAAATGTCTGTCAGCTGATGAATGGATAAACAAGATGTGGTATATTCGTACAATGGAATATTATTAATCTGTAAGAAGAAATCAATTGGGAAAGCACATGACAAGGAATAACCTTGAGGATATTATGTTGTGAAATAAGTCAGACAAAAGAGGAAAAATATTGTATGGTCTCACTGATATGAACTAAATACCATGAGTATACCTATGGAATTGTACTATGAAGTGTAGTTTGGTGGGAGATGGAATGTGGAATGAGAAGGGGGAGACAATGCTGGATGTATATAAAATGTTTCATAAAGTCAAAGGCAAATATGTGTTAATAAATGAACTTGATGGTAACACATAATGAATGTAACAAACACTGTTGATTTATGGATGGGATTGTGGCTGAAACCAGTAGTCTAGGGAGATTAATGTTAGTTGGAGGACAGCTAGAGGATAATATAGGGAATGTATAACAATGATTTTAACAGTAGATGAGGGTTGTGGTTAATAATATAAATACAGTAATGTTCTTTTACTATAAGGTGTTAAGAATGTGATATATGGGGAAAACATAACTAATGTAATTTATGTTGTTAACAACAACATTGTAATGTTTTTGTAGCAAAAGCAAAGTTGGTACTATATTAATGGAAAAGGTTAAAAAAAGAATATGGGATTTGGTTTTGTGAGATATGGTTTCTCTTCATTTTTTTCATTTAGGAGTAATACCTCCATAGCTTGTTGAGCTACCTTTTTCTGTTATTTTTTTTTTTTGAAATAAAGTTGAAAAAAAAAATCTTATAACTTCTGTCTAGATAATCAAGCTTACTGAGACATTGGTTGTCTCAGTCCTCGGCAGTATGGACTATTCCCCTGAAAGTCATAGTTGAGAGCCTGGTTAGAGAGAGCTTGGTTTCTGGGTAGGGTATTAAAATAATAGAAAATATCACTGGAGAAGAGGCCACACATGATATTCTAGAATATTTGGGGAAGAAATCGTCAGAGGGTCATTCTGCCAATGACCTCATTGTATTCTCTACAACTTGGTCTCTAAGCCCAAGTAGCCTGTCAGAGGAGAAAGAGGAGGAAGATGGTGGCACATTGCTATAGACAGAACCTGCTGTGATCCATGCAAATTCCTTAAAATAAATAACCTGAGGGGAGAAGTACTCTCAATGCTAAGGAAGCAAGAGATTTGGAAAGAAGGTATGTCAGGCAGTCAATTGAACTTAGCCACTGTAAACTTCCCCAGCTCCTTTGCAGCCATCCCATTTGCCTGCCCCTTCCCATTTCGACTGCTTGGTTGGTTGCAGACCCTTTCATAGATGTGTAATGACCAGAAAGGGACGAATGGGTGAATCCATGCATAAAAGCTACTAGTTTATCTTTCACTTATGAGGGAATAAGTAGCAAAAAAAAAAAAAAAAGGGATGAGAAGCCTATACCACAAGAGAGATGTGCCCTAAAAAAAATGGTTTGGAGAAGTATCAGGAGAATTCAAAGAAGTGAGTATAAGACAATAAAAGGATTTGAAAATGGACCTAACAGATTTCAGGGAAAAACGAAAATGGAAACAAAAGTAATTACAGAAATAAAATGCATACTAAAAGCAACCAAAATAGAATAAACTTAAATGAAAACAAACTCAGAAGCATAAAGTCTAGGTTTGAAAAAATCTGACAAAATGAAGTACGTATTAACAATATAAGATTATTACAAATATGAAAGCTGGAAGACAATGAAAAGAGAGCCAACATATACATAATTCATGTTTCTGAAAAAAAGTGAACAGCAAAAATGAATCAGTTAAAAAATACAAAAATAAAAAGAAGAAATATATGAACAAAATTTAAATCCTCAAATTGAAAGGTCATAGTGTATTCAAGGAAAATTGTATATAGAACAATGATGAGATATTTTAGTCCTGTTTCCTGAGTTCAAGGATAAAGAATCAATCATATGAACATTTAAGGACAAAAAGCAACCTACATATAAGGTGGAAAATAGGTTGGCGTCCAGTTTCCACATAACAAAACTTAATGTCAGAAGTCAGGGAAGCAATTTCTACAAAGTTCTGAAGGAAGAGAAATGTGACCTCAGGTTTTTTTCCAATAAAATATAATGTCATGAAAGAGACATTCTCAAATAGGCAGGAACCTCAAAAATGCTGAATCCTAGAGCTCTTCTTTAAACACATACATACACATGCACACACAAGCAAAAGATGAATCAATACCAATAGCTCACAAATGGAGAAATCCTGATTATAAAAGTGTGGTGAGCATCAAGCTATTTAATTATGGATCAAAAAAAATGCAACTTTGGGAATTATAGAATAGAATATAAATGTTATATACAGGGCTAATATAAGCGTATTAATAACAATGACTCGGGGTGAAGGGAGGAAATACTGTGTCAGTGAGTTAATTTCTTTATATTCATAGCATGGAGTTAATAGCTACTACCTAATGTTGAACTATGTATTAAAAATAACCCATCCTCCTAAAAGTTTTTGATATTTTTGTCAAATCTGAAGTGCTCTTTCAGAGAAGAAAACATTATATTTTGTGTTTGAGACATTTACCTGAATTTCGGTAATTTCTTCAGTTTTTAGTTCAGTATTTTTTTAGTTAAATTCAAGGTGAATAAAATGTAGTATTTAGAAAATAAAATAGCATATATAATTTGAATCTACTTTTCCTAAAATTAATGTTTATGCTTGTATACAGCTCTCTGACCCATCTTTCTATTTTAACAAATATTTATTTATTTATTTATTTATTTATTTTTAAGATTTATTTATTTTATTACATATCTCCCCTCCCCCCCCGCTGCGGCGACGCGCCGAGACTGGTCACTGCGCAGGCGTGGCTTTCCCCGCTTGTGGGCGGCTTCTGCTTCTATTCACGGCCGGCTTTCAGTTCGCGGGTGGCTGGCTGCGCTCCATTCGCGGGCGACCTGCCCTGCCCGTGGGCTTTTGCCTGTCCGTGGCAGCTTTTTGCCCTGCCCACAGCGGCTCTGGCCCGCCCATGGCAGCTTGCCATTCTCAAGGCGGTCTGCCCGCTAGGAGAGGTCCCCAGGAATCGAACCCAGGGCCTCCCATGTGGTATGCCGACGCCCTATCCACTGGGCTATCCAGCCGGCCCAACAAATATTTAGATATGTCTGGAATGATGTTTACTTGGTGTTGGAGATGGTTATTTCTTTCTGATAAAGGGATTTGGATTACTTAAAATGAAACTTTCTATGAACTTTTCTGTATCACTTAAAGTTATTATAAAGGACATCTCAAAACAGTAAAATCATTTTTTAAAAATTAAAGCATTACCGCTGACTCTGTTTAGAAATTTTATGTTTGATATTACAATAAATCTCTGGCAAATATATTATAAATTTGGGAATTGAAGTATAAAATAATGATTACAGGAACAGTAAATTTTCTTTAATATTTTAATCTAAAAACCAATTTTCTCTAGAAGCATATATTTCAAGAAAGCATTTATTACAAGCAGATGCCACCTGTGGTTCCCAGATAAAGGTATTTCTCAATTTACATATCCCATAACCCCACAGGTTACACAATTAGGAAGCATGCAATAGCTTATTAAAGCTATAAATAGAAGCTAAGCTTCTTTTCAACAAAACAGCATGACATAAATTACATTTTTTGTATAAACCTATTATCACTCCTGCAAGTTATGAGGAATATATGTAAGACCTGTGTGGTTATAAATTGAAGAGAATTAGTACATCTTTGAGGCAGAGGCATGTATGGCACAAACTTTTTAGGGGAAGAAGTCCTTTTTCTGGTGAAATATGTAGCATGGTGGTGATAAACTTTTGCATTGAACCAAAATACAAACTTTTGGTCTTTGCTTTGAAGGAGTTTTTTTTTTTTCTTTTGCACCCCTCCTTTTTCTCTTTCCTTAATAACTTGTTTTTAAAGACCAAGCTATTACAAACAGCATCCCTGGGAAAGCCTAGTTTAGCAGGTTTAGACCCAGTGGCTCTCCAATGCCTTTCCACAAGATAACAGCACACTTGAAAGGCAAGAGATCCACTACATGCTTCTAATAGAGTAAGCCTGTATCCTCCCTGGATTAATAAGCAGTGGCTTTGGAATCCGTGCAAATCAGCAATGCATATTTGGAAACAACTGTTTCAGGATTATCACATCAAAGTCACTTTTATCTAAAGGTAAACTTGTTTTCTGTAATGTATATGAAGCATTAGCACTTTATCTAATTGTGACCATAGAACTTTCCTATGTATTAACCTATGGTGTTAATGCTTTTATTTTTTTACTAAAACAAGGTATTACTCTTTGCACATGGCCATCAACTAGTGTCACTGTGTCTGCAAAAATGAATTTGCATTACTATGTTCTCTGAGGTCACGGTCTTGCTCAGGATAAAGTGTTTTAATATGACTACTTGCACAGCAGATGGGTAGACTTGGAAGTGGCTCTTTATGTCTGAGGAAGCTGTCTCTTTAAATTGCCTGCATTGTGTATAGGGAATGACAATAGTGATTATTTGAAGGCATTATAAAATTTTTGAATTTTAACAAATTCCATAAAGGACATTTGTATGGATTACTTTAAAAATACTTAAGGAAATAAACAGAACAAATGTTATATACACACACACACACACACTCATACATTATACAGCTTTATTTTTAAATGGTAGAAAAATTATTAATCAAGGAAAGGCAGCATAATACAGTATTAAGGACACTGGCTGCAGATGACAGATCTGAATGAGAATCTGGCATCTCAACCTATTAGCATCGAGACTTTGTTCCTTTTACCTAACCACTCTGAGCTTTAATTCCCTCATCTAGAAAATGAGGGATTATGTCCTTCTTACCTAATTTAGAATTGTTGTAAAATAATAATATATACTGACAGTATCACTTAATGGATATTACTTAAGGGCCATTGCACTGCATGAGAATGCATAGGATTCCTTCCCTGAAAAATAAAGGGAAAAGTGTTGCTTATTGTCACCATGTTTTTGCTGCTAATTAATAACTGCTTTTATAATAAATGGACTGGAACAATTTTCCATTTTGCAAAATATATTATAATAAGCTCTAGTAATGTTTTCTGTATCACTTTCAATAAAGTTTTTAAAACTTTTGCAAATCTAGGACACTCAGAAAACTTGATCATTTTACAGAACAATATATTCAAAACCAATGTGAAGGTGGAAATAAGTTAAAGATCTGAGTGATTATATTTGCCCAAGTAAGAGGACAGTCAATAAAAGAAGAATCAAGATATACAGGGCTCTGAAGTGATACTGGGTATAAATTGCCACGATCTTTGTTTTGCTAGGATTTCTGGAGATGGGTTTGATACATGTTCTGCTGTGTGCTCTTCTAGCAAGTAGACTTTATAATTTCTGAGATGACAAAGGAGATAATGCTTTTAAAAATAAAGCTTTGGAGAAAATAAAGTTTATGAAATACTGGACATTTCCATCATTCTAAAATTGATAAAGGTGAATAGTTACAATTTCCCCCTCTAAGTAAACTATAACAATTTATACTACCTTAAAGAATTTTTAAAATGGAAAATAAACATGAAGGGAATACTGGCCCCGAACTGAGGGCACAGGAGATCTGGCAGTGAAGTGATAATATCTATACTTTCTCTGGATTTCAGTTTCCCACCTTTAAAATAAATGGGTTGGACTGAATTGTGCATTGCAACTCTGAAATTCTGTTAACATAGGGTGTTTTTCATTTTTTGTAACATGGGAAATACTTCACTCACTGAAGAGTTTTCTCCAGTTGTCAGAAACAGTACCGTATACTGCATGGTGTTTAAGACTAGATTTTAAGAGTCAGAGGGTTGTGGTTGAATCATACTTACCGATCTTATGATTTTGGGCAAGTTACTATAACCTATTTTCTCCTGTTTCCTCATACATAAAATGCAGAAAATAATGCCTACATAATATTGTGCATTGAATGATGAAGAAGATATGTTTCTCAAAACTAGGATCCTGGGAATCCATAGTGGGTTTCAGGGGCAAGTGGTTAAGAGCAGAGTTTCTGCGATTGAATCCCGGCTTTGCTGCTTGCTACCTGCAGGCCCCTGAGTAGATTACTTATTCACTTTCTGTCCCAGTTTTCCCTTCTCTGAATGTGGATGATGATAATACCAAGCTCCTAGGATTGTTATGAGGATTAACAGAGTTCATATAAGTAAAATATTTAGAAAATATCTGGTACATATACATTCTCTACGTATTTGCTATCATCATCATCATCGCTGCACAAAATCCAGGATGGACATGGCACAACATTCTTGGCTTTTAATTCTTAAAAGATTTAGGAAAAATACTATTTCATATTTAAACCAACATGTACATATTATGAAATAGAATTAAAAGTTTCCATAAATACTGAAGGTAGAGCCCAATGCAGTACTGCAAAACACTCTCTGGCACCCAAAAGCACTCTACAGCTTAATTACCTATGATTATTAGCAATAGTTCCACTATTTTTGTAACCCCTGAATAATTTATTGTTAAAAACAAAAGTGCCTACATCTGCAGAGTTAAACAGTAAGAGTACACAGGAAGGAAAATCAGAAAAACCATCTCATAATACATGAACCTAATCTCACATTCTCCTCTCATTCCAGACCTATACTTTTTTTTAATGTACTTTTTTATTTTCAGTTTTTAAAAGAAACTCAGATTATATAAATGTTACACAAAAAATACAGGGGATTCCCATATGCCCTGCTCCCCAGCCCTCCCATATTTTCCCACATGAACAACATCCCTCATTAGTGTGATACTTCCGCCACAATTGACGAACACATCTTGGAGCATTGCCACCAAGCGACGATTACAGCTTACATGGTAGTTTACACTCTCCCCCACACATTTTTGCAGCTTATTGTAAGATATACAATGGCCTGTATCTGTCATTGCAGTGTCACTCAGGATAATACCCAAGTCCCGAAAATGCCCCCAAATTACACGTATTTTTTCCTTTCCCTCCCCTCAGAACCTCCAGTGGCCACTCCCTCAACATCCATGATAAAAATTCTTCCATTGCTAGGATCCCAACAAGTCTACAGTAGAACAACTGTAAGTCCACTCCAGTCCGTCCAGATCTATGCTTTTAATCTCATGGATTTTACCCTTTTAGTATATTTTATTAATATAATTTATGAAATGCTAGATTGACATCTTTGATGAAAAGTCTTAATTTTAATTTAATAATATGAGATTTTATAGATTTGTATTATGAAGTTTTAGTAGAGTTGTGTAAGATACATGGTATATGTTTTTTGAAAAGACAATTATAGGTTCAGAAAGGAATAAGCAATATTAGCCATAAAGAAGGAGTATAATTCAGTAAGTATTTAGTACCTATAAATGTGTGAAACTTTGCTACATACTGTGTTGCAAAGATGGATAAACTCAAATCGTTTCTGTTGAGTATTCTCAGCATTTTGGGCCTGGTAAATTGTTGGTTAGCTGAATTAGCAGTTCTTCCTTAGTCTCTTCTGTTTTGCCTGTTTATACCATAGTGCTTAAAACTGCTACTGAGGTGCAGCATAAAAATTGGTGGAGTTGATATTGGGGGTGGCTAGTGCTCCCCTTTCTCTTCTCCTTTGGGCACAGATCTAATGCCTGGGGGGCAGCAGCCATCTTGGGACGATGAGGTGATAAGCCAAAAAATATTTGGAGAGGTATTAGACTTCACATTATTAAGTTAGCAAGCCAGCACCAGGTTTCCCTACCTCCAAACTTTTTAGGTGAGACAAATAGTCTTTATTTTAAGACATTGCTAGTTTTTCTGTGATTGTGTTCAAAGACAATTCTTATAATATAGGGAATAGACATATTTGTCTACATATAACTATGAAAGAACATATCAATTGCTATAACTATAATAACATATCTAAAATCCAAAATTTATTAATGATAAATGTAATCTACCCTGGTGCATATGTTTGTGTGCATTATTTTTCTTGTAATGACTTACTTATTGTTAGTCTGAAAAATAGCTTTCTGAAAGCAATGTCACAATCTTGAAAGGTATCAGAAGATCCTTAACTCAGAGGGAATAAATATGTGGTCATGAGAAGGCATGAGACCAAGTTTGAATCCTTGAAGCCATTGGGAAAGGTAATCATATTGGAAGGATAGGATTCTTGTCTAGATAAAAGTTTCAGAGACAGAGATACCTGAGGGGAGAAGGAGGTGAGTAGGGAGAAGAGTCAGTAGGTACAAACCATAGCATAGAACATCTGTGACTGAAAAGGCTTTTTTGTTGTTGTTGTTGTTTTATATACCAGATAGAGTGGTGTGGCCTATGAAATGGAAATCAGGGATTTGGTGACACAGGGATTGAAGTAGAAGCATCCAGCAAGAGGCTGCAGCCTCTCCTTGTCCTCTCTCCTCATCTGCATGATGAAAAATTAGCAAAATCAGAGAACTAAAGAGACAGTAAAATATTCAAGAGGACAGTAACACAATTGCCCAAATAAATATAGGAATAATTCAGATAAAATTATCATAATCTCAGAGAAATAATAAAATAATACATATGATTTAGGCAAGACAACAAAAACAAACAAACAAAAACCAAGCTAAAAAATAGTAATTCAGGCAAAGAGTCAGTGAAAAACAGAAATGAAAAAAGGTGATACACATTAGTAAGAAAATGGGAGAGAAATCTAAAAGCTTCACATGGATAAAACATTAGAAATAACAGTAACAAATAGAATGAACATTACTTAAAACACAGGTAGGACCAATCAGAATAGCCATAACTCCCACAAAATTTAATTGAAATACATAACAATATAAAATTTTCATGGGACAATGATAGATATGGAAGAAAGAGAGAAAGAAGATCCAATATACATATACTCTATAATCTTGAAGGAAAAAAAAAAAGAAGGGAAACAAATTCCTGAAACTCAGACCTATCTTCAGATTGTAAGAGCATTTTATGTCATGGTCAAGCTAATGAACTTTAAAGATAATTTAAAAAGTTATATGTTTATCACAGCTTGAATACCAAGTCACATAAAAGGGAGAAATGCGGTTAATATTAGACTTTACCATGGGTTCATTAAATGCCCCAATTCTGTAGAATGATGTCTAAAAATTCTAAGGACAATAAAGTGTGGTAAAAGATTTTATACCTACCCAAATTATCCTTTAAATATAAAGCAATCTACAGAGATTCTCAAGTATTCAAAAGTTAAATAATATTGTATAAACCCTTATTAAAGGAAACTTTAAAAAATAAAAAATCAGATAATCCCCCACTCATACAACAAACTGAAGCAAAACAAAACAAAACAAAACAAAACAAAACAAAACAAAACAAAATACTGCAATGAAATTCAGTCCATTAGAAGGTGAATCAAGGAAGAAAACTCAGATATAGAGGCATTCCAACTAAAATAGTGGAGGTAAGTCTTTAGGAGTCACACAGGCACAACTGACAGCAGACTTTAGACTATAGTGAGGAAACAATATGCAATAAATTATTTTTATTTTTAAGACAGATTTGAAGAAATATAGGCAACAGATATATCAAACAGCATTTGAGCATTTAAAGCTGTTTATTTAAAATATTTCCCTGTTAAAATTTTTTAATCTTCTAGTGGTTGTTGTGTTGATAGCATTATAGTTATTCAAGAGATCATTTGAATTTAAACTTTCAAAACAATATACAATTCTGAGTCTTCTAAGCCAGTTTATATATAGTTCTACTTAATGAGTAAAAGAAAGGCTAAGTTCTAAGAGACTAGAAAATATCTGGTGCATTTTCCCTAAGTAAAAGGTGGGTAAGCTCTAGGAAATAAGATATCGATATGAATAAACTAGAGAGATTTGAATAAACTAGAGAGTATGTAAACATAAAATCTCTCCTTTCAAGATGTATAGGCGTATATACAGAGCACATTAACTTAAAAATGATTCCAATGTTTACCTTTCCAAATATTAAGTATACCTATAAGGCAACACACAATGAAGCACCTATCAGTGTATAGAATACTGCCAAAGTGACCTTGTTGCTTCGCTTCTGGGTTCCTTAATTTCCCTGTAATAAACAAGTATAGTAGTACCTGCTTGTTAAGGTACAAAGGATGGTTGCTAAGTTGTATATAAAGTACTTGGCACTGTACATTTCAAAGGTCATAGTTAATTATTATAATAATTGAATAATGATTGAAGATGCTGAATAATTTATGGAAGTTAAACAACATACTCTTAGACAATCAGTGGGTCAAGAGGAAATTGCAAAAGAAATCAGTAATTATCTTGAATGAAAATGACAACACAACATATCAAAACCTATGGAATGTAGCAAAAGCAGAGCTGAGAGGGAAATTTATAACCAGAAATGCCTATATTAAAAAAGAATGAGCTAAAATAAAAAACCTAACCGCACACCTGGAGGAATTAGAAAAAGAACAACAAATTAATCCCAAAGCAAATAGAAAGAATGAAATAACAAAGATTAGAGTAGAGCTAAATGAAATTGAAAATACATATAAAAAATTGACAAAACTGGAAGCTGATTCTGTGAGAAGATTAATAAAATTGACAAACTCTTAGCTAGACTAACAAAGAAACAAAGAGGAAAGATGAAAATACATAAAATAAGAAATGAGGAAGGGGATATCACCACTGACCCCACAGAAATAAAGAGTATCATAAGAAGATGTTTTGAAAAATTGTATGCCAACAAGATGTATAACTTGGATGAAATGGACAAATTTGTAGAAACACACAAGTAGCCTACACTGATGAAAGAAGAAATTGATGAACTTAACAGGCCAATCACAATTAACAAGATTGCATCAGTCATCAAAAACCTCCCAGCTAAGAAGAGCCCAGGACCGGATGGCTTCCTGGATAAGGACTAACACCAATCCTGTAAAACTCTTCCAAAGAACAGAAGTGGAGGGAACATTGCCTGACTAATTCTATGATGCCAACAACACCCTAATACCAAAGCCACACAAAGACACCACAAGAAAGGAAAGCTTTAGACCCATCTCTCTAATGAGCCTAGATGCTGAAACCTTCAACACAGTACTTGCTAATTATATTTAACAACACATCAAATGAATTATATATTATGACCAAGTGGGCTTCATCCCTGGTATGCAAGGATGGTGTAACATAAAATCAATCAATGTAATATACCACATTAACAAATTGAAAGAAGAAAATCACATGATCATCTCTATTGATGCAGAAAAAGCATTTGACAAAATACAGCAACCATTCCTGATAAAAGCACTTCAAAAGATAGGAATAGAAGGAAATTTCATCAATATGATAAAGGACATATATGAAAAACCCACAGCTAACATCATATTCAATGGTGAAATGCTAAAGGTTTTCCGTCTAAGATCTGGAACAAGACAAGGATGCCATCTGTCACTGTTGTTATTTAACAATGTTTTAGAAGTACTTTCTCAAGCACTTAGGCAAGAAAAAGATATAAAAGGCAACAAATTGGAAAGGAAGAAGTGAAAATTTCACTATTTGCAGATGACAGGATCCTATACATAGAAAGCCCTGAGAAATCTACAACAAAGCTTCTAGAGCTGATAAATGAGTTCGGTAAAGTGGCAGAATATAAGATGAATGTGCAAAAATCAGTAGCATTTCTGTACTCCAATAATGAGCCATCTGAGGTGGAAATCAAGAAAAAAATTCCATTTACAATAGCAATGAAAAGAATCAAATATCTAGGAATAAACTTAACTAAAGATGTAAAGGACTTGTATGCAGAAAACTACACAACATTGTTAAAGAAAATCAAAGACCTAAATAAATGGAAGAATATTCCCTTTTCATGTATAGGAAGACCAAACATCATTAAGATGTCTATCCTGGGGCCAGCTGTAGCTCAATTGGTAGGGCGCAGGTTTACCACATGGGAGGCCCCAGGTTCGGTTCCTGGGGCCTCCTTGAGTGGGAAGACCACCTTGAGAAGGCAAGCCACCATGGCAGGGCAAAGCCGCCGCGGGCAGGGCAAAAGCTGCCGTGGGCAGGGCAAAGCCGCCGTGGGCAGGGCAAAAGCTGCCGTGGGCAGGGCAAAGCCACCATGAGCAGAGCAAGCCGCCTGTGAGCAGGGCAAGCCGCCTGCGAGCAGGCAAGGCCACCGCGCAGTGAACTGACTCGGCGGGTCACCACAACAGGGGGGAGACAAGCAGACACAGAAGAATGCAAAA
>PVKH010023885.1:0-13753 GCA_004027955.1 Chaetophractus vellerosus
ATTTTTAAATGGTAATGACTTTGTGGGCATGAATTTATCACATTCATTGTCAGTTTATTATTTTTGAAGGTACATAGATGCCATGATATTCTGAGCTATTATAATTGATCATAACTTCTTAAAGGGAAGGAAAACACTCTGTTGTTCAAATACAGCTTTAAAACAGGATAGTCAGCCCATGGTGACTGGCTTCCTTTCACAGAACCCCTTCCCAATCTCCACCTTCTGCTTGGGTCACACCATGGCAACCAGATCACAGTATCTAGAACCTCTGATGTTATCTACATCAAGAACATCTGAAAAACCTACAGCCAGGAGGTTGGCATCAAGCAATGAGAGGTGAAGAGCCCATTCTCAAACAGTGATTGTGACTACTAGAAATTTTCCAACAGATGAAATGAGTAGCTTATGGAAATTCAATTAAAGTAAGAAACATTTGAGAGGAAAAAAGATAAATGAGACAGAGAAATTCAAAATATTAGAATAATGGAATGAACATCTCAAGCTATTTTTGTGGTGTATAGCTCAAAAAACAATTCAGGAAATACATGGAAAGCCTCATTCCTAGAAGATTTGGGAAAGCTACATTTTCCCTTCCTGTTGCTGTAGTCACCACTTTCAGGAGATAATTCTCCATAGAAATTTTTATGTTTTTGCAAAGTTAGGGCTTTCTGAGCAATTGCTCAGAAAAACAACGGCTAACTCATTAAAAACTTATTAAAAGACGATTGCCTTAGAAACTACATTGAACGTATTCCTCCAGAGACACTAAAGGACTTAGGTGCCCCAGAGCCATTTACTTACAATCAGAGTAGTAAAAATCTAGGGACCTTCCCTTTCCACTCTCCATGGAAAGTTTTTTTATGTTTCAAAGTAAAGCCTTTCTTTTTATGGAATGGAGGTTGGGTCCACATGCTAGCTGCCCTCTGTAAGTTCTGGCTAACATAATTTTAAAGTTCCTGCCTGTAATGCAAACACCACTGAGTGCAGATGTGAACATTTGGCTTTCATATGTCCGTCCATGGGGATCAAGGATCAGGGATCAGGATCTAGCATGAATATTTTCTGTGAGGAATAAACTGTCTGTTTTCTGATCCAGAGATTTGGGATTCCTGTCATACATACATATGCTTGACAACAGCCTGCAGAAAAGTCTTGTGCTTAGTTACTCGCTCGGTATTGTGTTTCATTGTTACTGGAATCCTGATCCTGTGTGCATCATCACCTGGACTTGGAGTCCACTTCCTGATCCACATCCATGGTGACTCCTAGCATTCAGTCTCCTGTTGTTCTTCATGCCCAGTCCAAACCTGTGATTGTTCCAATCAGTCCTTTTCATCCTACTTCTATCACCTGGGGTGCCCTGATTGCAATACTTGATTTCGGTCAAATGCTCAGCATTTGGAAAATCATTTTATTATTCTCAGATTTATTATGAATGGCTGGGTGGCCAAAAGAGACACAGGCTCCCTGAGTGTCAGTTGTATTAACTCTAAAAATGGCAATTATAATACCTGCTGCTCTAAGATACATTAAAAGATATTTGTGAAGAGTAAATAAGATTTGTGTGTTAAAGTGCCTCATAAACTATGAAACACTTCACAAATACGTTTCTCTTATAATGATTAACTTCATCAAACTTAGCCTATAAATTTTTTCCCCATATGTTTTACAATCCCATTCACCAACCTTTCTCAGGCTTCATCATATCTGCAATACTACCTCTGACTAATTAAAGTGAGAATCACTCATGTAAATTAAAAATATGGAGGCACAACAGGGCCTCTTTGAAAGCTGGGGTATAATCTGAACTTGATGGCTGTACACCTCTGACCTAGTGACATCACTGTATCTTCAGATCTAATTTTATTCTTGCAAGGGGTGGAAATTCATGTGGGTCATGGTGGCTGAGAGATGAAAGTATTTGGGAATACGTATTCAAAGGGATTCTCCTTCCTTCTCCCCCACCTCTGTCATCCCCACCCCTCTAAACCCTTTTTTGCTAAATGGGTGGTACCACTGACAGATTGAGCATCCTCAATGGAGCTGCCAAGTTCTTGTACTACTGCCTTTTGATTTTCATTTTGGCTAACCATGGATTTTCTCATAGGAAGTTTGATCCAAGTGGATAGACCCTTGTGAATCAGCTGCTGCAGCTTGGTGATTTCCAAGACCCTGGAGTTAGTAGAAGGAATTAGGCAAGCCTTCTAGGTAGCTGGAGGATGATGACTCAGTTTATCTGCCACCTACCACCTTGGAGGCTTCCCCTGACCTTGTGCAGAAAGTTCAGGATTAAGGACAGGAATGGCTGAATTGAGACAGGGAATTGTTGTGTACAGAAATCCAGAGGGGTTTCTTAGTGAGATATTTGTAATTATTTCCAGACCAATAGATTTGTAACTTTGAAAAAAAATATGGAAAAGACAGGATCTAAATGATGCTCAGGGTGTTTGAGTAAAATATTAGAATGTCTTATATTTCTTTTGTGTTCATTATTTTATTTATTTTAAAATTTTAATACATGATTTTTAATTTATACAATATATTGATGCAGTAATAAATGTATATAATTTGTAAATGACTGTGGTTGCTTAAACTTTTTTTTTCACTTAAAGGGGTATATGATCAAAAATGTTTGCAGAATATACTGATTTAAAGAAATAATAAAGAACTGATAAGGGTGCTTTCGTATACTGATGTTGGAAACATATTTTGGAATCAACTGCCTTAAAATATTTATACTCATTACTTATAGAAAAAAATATTCAATTTGTATTTATTAGAGAAGTTGTGGGTTTACAGAACAATCATGCATAAAATACAGGATTCCCATAAAATCCATATTTTCAACACCATGTATTGGTATGGCATATTTCTTACAATGGATAAAAGCACATTTCTATTATTGTACTATTAACTATATTACATGGGCTAATTTCGGGTTCACTGTGCATGTAGTGATATTCTATAGATATTTTTCATTTTTTTATTACCATATAGACAAACTAATATTTCCGCTTTTAACCACACTCAAATATATATTTCAGTGCTGTTAATTACATTAAAAATATTGTGCTAACATCACCATCACCTATTAACAAAAATTTCCATTTTTCCAAATAGAAGCTCTACATTGTAAGCTTTAACTTCCTGTTCCCTATCTCTACCCTTTCCCTTGGGAACCTATATTTTAGATTCTGATTTTATGAGTTTGCTTATTCTAATATTTCATCTCTGTGAGATCATACAATATGTCTTTTTGTGTCTTGCTTAATTCACTCCACATGATGTTGTCAATGTTCATCCATGTTGTCACATCCATATTCATTCCTTTTTATGGTTGAATAATATTCCATTGTATGTATATACCACATTTTGTTTATACATTCATCACTTGACAGACATTTGGGTTGCTTCCCCTTTATGGCAATTGTTGATAATGTTGCTGTGAACATCAGTGTGCAAATATCTGTTCAAGTCCCTGCTTTCAAATCTTTTGCAGATATACTTAGTAGTGGAATTGCTGGCTCACATAGGAATCCTATACTTAATTTTCAGAGGATTTGACAGACTGTCTTCAACAGTGGCTACACCATTTTACTTTGCCACCAACATTAATGAGTACTCCTATTTCTCCACATCTTCTCCAAAACTTGTACTTTTCTGGTTTTTTTGTTTGTTTGTTTCATTTTTTTAAAATAGGAGTCATTCTAGTGCATGTGAAATGGTTTCTCATTTTGGTCTTAAATTTTGAGCACCTTTTCATGTGCTTTTTGGCTATTTGTATATCTTCACTGGAGAGATGTCTGTTTAAGTGTTTTGCCCTTTTTAAATTGGGTTGTCTTTTTGTTGCTAAGTTGAAGGATTTCTTTATATATCCTGGATATTAAAACTTTATCGGACATGTGGTTTCCAAATATTTCCTCCTATATGTAAGTTGTCATTTTACTTTCATGATAAACTCCTTTGAAGTGCAAAGGCTTTAAATTTTGAAGAAGTCCCATTGATCTATTTTTCAATTGTGTTAATTATGCCTTGGTTTTCAATTCTAAGAAAACATTGCCTAACACAAGGTCCTGAAGATACTTCCTTACATTTACTCCAATGAGTTTGATAGTTCTAGCTTTTATATTTATGTCTATGATCCATGTTGAGTAGATTTTTGTCCATCATGTGAAGTAGAGTTCCTCATTTTACTTTTGCAAATGGAGATATATTTTTAATTTCGTGAAAAGACTATTCTTCCACAATTGAGTGGTCTCCTCAAAAAACATTTGGCTATAAATGTAAGGGTTGATTTCTGAGCTTTCAATTTGATTCCATTGATTTCTGTGTCTCTTCCTGTGCCAGTACCATGATGTCTTGTTTGCTATGGCTTTATAAGTTTGAAGATCAGGAAGTATGAGTCCTCCAACTTCTTTCTTCTTTTTCAAAATGAGTTTGGCTATTCAGGGGCTCATGTACTTCCATGTAAATTTGATGACTGTCTTTAAAATTTCTGCAAAGAAGATTGTTAGAATTTTCTTTGGCATTGTGATAAATATGTAAGTTGCTTTGGGTAGTATTGATATCTTAACAATATTTTGTCATCCAATCCATGTACACGAAATGTCCTTCTATGTATTTAGGTCTTCTTTTGCTTCTTTTAACAAAGTTTTGTAGTTTTCTGTGTACAAGTCCTTTACCTCCTTGGTTAGACTTATTCCTAAGTGTTTGATTCTTTTAGTTGCCATTTCAATGGAATTTTTTCTTGATCTCTTTTTCCAGTGATTTATTGCGTGTGTACCGATTTTGGTTATTGATCTTTTACCCTGCCACCTTGCTGAATTCATTGATTAGCTGTAGTTGCTTTTTTGTGTATTTTTCAGGATATTCTGTATATAGCATCATGTCATATGCAAATAGGAAAAGTTTTACTTCTTCCTTTCCAATTTGGATGCTGTAGCCATTTGATGTAATTATGAATTCCAAAAATCGATATTGAATCATGCTTGTAAACTGATCTGTTCATCTGGGCAGGATTAGGTTATGATTAGGGCATTGACTGGGCCACGTCAGTAGGGTGTTGAGCCCCACTGGTTTGTGGGTGGGGGAATGGAATATAAAAGGCAAGGAAAAGGACAGAGGGAGCAGATTTTGAGAAGCAGGTTTTGAGAAGCAGTTTTGATGTTGGAGTTTTGATGTTGGAAAGGTGGCCCCAGGAGAAGAGAAGTGAGCCATTCACCTGATGGTCTACAGCTGGCCTTGTGGCGACGCAAAGCCTAGAGAGCCTTGTGGTCTACAGCTGAGCTTGTGGAGGAAACAGAAGCTAAGCTCGGAGAGAAACACAGCCCCGGGAAGAGAGGGACCCAGAAGCCTGAACCCTGGCAAACGTAGGCAACTGTCTTGCTCCAACACGTGACAATAGACTTTGCTGAGGGAAGAAACTTATGCTTTATGGCCTGGTAACTGTAGGCTTCTACCCCAAATAAATACCCTTTATAAAAACCAACCAATTTTTGGTATATTGAAAAGGTACCCGTTTGGCTGACTAAAACAGATGCATTTTTTACTTGCCTAATTGCTCTGAGAAAAGCTACCAGCACAATTCTGAATAATAGTGGTGACAGTGGGCATCCTTGTCTTGTTGTAAATCTTAATGGGAAAGTTTTCAGTTTTTCACCATTGAGTAAGATGTTAACAGTAGGTTTTAATTATATGCCCTTTATTATGTTGATAAAGTTTCTTTCTATTCCTAACTTTCTAAGTGTTTTTAACAGGAAGCGGTGTTGAATTTTGTCAAATGCCCTTTCTGCATCAATTGAGATAACCATGTTATTTTGCTTTCATTCTGTTAATGTGGTGTATTGCATTATTTGATTTTCTTATTTGAACCACCCTTGCATACCAGTGATAAATCCCAATTGATCATGATGAAAATTCTTTATTGTGCTATTGGATTTGGTTTGTTAGCATTTTTTTTTCAGGATTTTTGCATCTGCATTCATAAAGGGATAATGGAATGTAATATTTTCTTCTTGTGGTATCTGTGCCTGGCTTTGGTAAAATGGTAATGTTGGCCTCATTTAATGAATTAGAGGTTATTTCTTCCTCTTCAATTTTTGGAAGAGTTTGAGCAGAATTGGTAGTAATTCTTTTTAGAATGTTTGGTAAAATTCCCTTTGAAGCCATCCGGTCCTGGACTTTTCTTTGATGGAAGGGTTTTGATTACTGTTTCAATCTCTTCATTAGTAATTGGTTTGTTGAGAACTATTTTTTTCTTGAATTGGTGTAGGCAATTTGTGTGTTTCTAAGAATTTGTCCATTCCATCTATGTTATCTATTTTATTGACACACACTTGTTCATAGTATCTTCTTATATTCATTTTTATTTCATTGGAGTCAGTAGTAATGTTCCTCTTTTCATTTCCGATTTTCATTAGTTGTGTCCTCTCTTTGTCAGTGTAACTAAAGGTTTGTCCATTTTACTGATATTTTCAAATAACCAACTTTTTTGGGTTTGTTGTTTTTCTCTATTGTTTTTTTTTCCTCTATCTCATTTATCTTCACTCTAATTGTTAGTATTTCCTTCTTTCTGCTTGCTTTGCTTTAATTTGTTCTTCTTTTTTCTAGTTCTTCCAGTTTTGTGGTTAAGTCTCTGATTTAAAAGCTTTCCTCTTAAGGTAAAAATGTAGAGTTATCAATTTGCCTCTCAGCACTGCTTTTGCTGCATCCCATAAGTTTTCCTTAGTTCTATTTTCATTTTCATTCAGTTCAAGTTGTTTCCCAATTCTCCTTGAGATTTTCTTTTTAAACCATTGATTGTTTAACAGTACATTATTTAATTTCCATATATTTGTGGATTTTCCATTTCCCAGTATGTACATCCTATTCCCATTTTTCTCTAGCCCTGGCCTTTCCTGGTTCTATTCTTATCCTATAGAGTAAAACTCTCCTGCACATGTGTGTGGCTGTTTTTCAGGATAAATGTTCATTTTGGGAAAAATTGTTTGCTTTAAGTGTTTGACTGTAGTTATCCATTAGTTTATTTATGTCTTTTTCATTTCTTTGTATTGTATTTAGCAAAAAAAAAAATGAAATATATGACTACCCCCCCAACTTAAAACAATACATTTGTTGCTTGATTTACTTATTTAATTTGATATTGTAACTATCTATCCTGTAATTTGTAAGTATTCTAATACAACCTTTTTTCTCACCTCCTAAATTCAAGCAATGTTTTAGTCCACCAATATAACTTTCTCAATCCTTACAGTATCCATTCCTCCTCTCCATTTCATGTACACAGAAATATCTATGTCATTATGCCTCACAGAAATTATTGCATTCCTTTCCTACCTAGTCTCTCTTGAATAATTTTGTTCTTTTCACACCCACCTTTAACATTGCAAGAAGAATATTCTATATAAATGCCCACTTCCTCTGCTTAAAATACTTCAGTGATTACCTAATAACTATACTCTCCAAATATGGTACACAAATCTCCTAAATTAGAATCATCATTGTTACCTATTAAAGATGTAGATTCCTGTACTCCACCTCAGACTTACTGAATTAAACTTCTGAAAATTTGTAGCAGAAATTTATACATTTAATAGACAGTTCAGCCAATTCTTCCCCTTAAGTCTGAGAATTGTTGATAAATTCCTATACAGCATGGCATAAAACTTATCATGACTTGTTCCCTACTGTCACATACAACCCTACGTTATTCACTCTTAGACCTACAATTTATGTTAAGAGTATGATTGAGTAGCTTATATCCCTAGACTGAGTTATGTCACATTTGGATATTTGTGGTCACTTCAAACACTCAGCCTGTAGTGAGGTTCAACTCCATTATAACCTGACCAACCTCTACTCAGCTTCCATGACTTAGTCCACAATTTCCTTTGGGGAACTCTTCCTTGGCTAGATTAAGTTTTCTTCTCTCTCACTCCAAAACATTAGTTTTATAATTACAATTGCCATATATACTGTACACAATTTTCTTTTTAAAGTTTGTCTTGCTCATTAGGTTCCACCTTCCTCACAAAATTTCCTTATTGACCTCACAGTCTTAGCACATTTCCTGGCACAAGGTGGCATTCAAAACTATTTTCTAACTAATATTTTAATCTAAATGCCTAATACCAATATTTTTTATGAGTGTATATACTTTAAAACTTCCAAGTCGAAATGATATGCTTTATTCACATTACAATTTCTTCACTTTTTATTTTGTAGATAGCAAGCAAAGCAACCTAATCAATACAGAGATCTTTATCATCATATATTGTCTTCAATTCCAAGAACTGCAGAGTCATCACCTGAATGTGTTTATCTTCAGTTCAGTACATCTCTGAAGACAAATACTTTTAAATTAGGAATGTGTGATCTCAGAGGATGCAAAAAACATGTGAAATTCAGGTGTGATAAGAATTCAAACTGCCAAATATATATTTCAAATATATTTGCTTTCAGTAGCTCAATAAAAATATAAATGGATTATATGTTTCTCAATATAGATATTCATTCACATATAATGTATCTATAAATATAAAATGAATTAGAAATTTTATTACAATTAGTTTAATCTTTCTGGTGATTTGGAACTGTATGTAACCTAGAAAATTATGTTCTTAAGTCTAATCCCGTGAGTGTACACCTTTTGTTAGTAGGTTCGCATGAGGTTACTTCAGTTAAGGCATGGTCCAGTGTGGGTCTTAATCTTCTTAAAAGAGTCCTTTATAAAGGGGATGAATACACAGAAAGAAAGAAAGCCATGGAATCAAGAAGCCAAATTTAAAGAAACCTAGAAGAAAAGAGAGAGACCAGCAGATGTTACTATATGCCTTGCCGTGTGGCAGAGGAGTGAAGGATCACCAACAGCTAGTATTCCAGAAGAAAGCATTACCTTGATGAAGCCTTGATTTGGATATTCTCGTGGCCTCATAACTGTAAGTTTGTAAGCTAATAATATCCATTGTTAAAGTCAATCCACTTGTTGGTCTCTGTTTCAGCAGCCAAGCAAACCAAAACACTCCTATTTAAGAAGACACATTAAGAATGTTCTGAAGTGTATGTACACACACACACACACACACACACATACTCTCTCTCTCTCTCTCTCACAGTGAGTTGCTGTATGGTACATCATGGGAGCACGGGTTCAGGTTCAACAGAAATTTTCAGCAGATACTAATTTCATTTTTTATCCAGCACAAAGTATACAGACAGATAGCAGATGATAACCCATCCCATCATGGCTGGCGTCCTGAGGTGGCCAACTGCTTGGGCCAGGGTCAGCGGATGGCAGCTCCACATACCACACTTTGTATAGGAAAGGAGGGATGCTGTGCTTTTGAATGTTGAGTATTATACACTTCAGGGGGAGGGTGACCTGCCACTGAGAGTACCCACCTTGATAACCAGCTAGGGATGCTTGTTCTGGGTTTCTAGTTTTAAGTTATGGTTAGGTCTTTTCATTGGACCTAAAGTCTTCCCCAGGCTATGGAATGGGAACATATGGAAACATCTGCACACAATAGAAAAGGAAGAGGCATAATCAAGGCTAGTATTAGGTGGCCACTAGTTGTGTCTTTGACTTCCCCAGAAATGTAAGTAAACAAGTAAGAATACTACTTACTAAACTCAATATTGTTGTTTTTATCATCAAGTTCTAAGAAAAATTAGATGCATGTCAGCACATTATGTCATTCTGAAATATATTTTTCTCCTTATTTATGTTTCTATAAGATTTTATTTCATAATTGAAAATCTAGGCAATCACACATAACTGTTTTCTGACCTATAAAAACAATAATAATCACCAGTGCCTAAGACAATAAATTAAATTTCTTTCATTTTGTCTCTTTTTACATTTATCCAAACTTTATCTTAAAATTTCTGTGACATTATTCTGAGAATTATATTTGTTTATCTAATTATTAATGATTTTTCCTTATTACATAATATGCCTTCTCATGATTTATAATTTAAAAATATTCAATTAACAAAAAACTTAAAAACTTATTCACACTGCATATTTATTGGTATTTAAGTTTCAAAATGAATTTTTCATTTCCGTTCATATGGTATTTGCACACATGACATTTATATATCAAAACTTTTGCTACTTATATTCAAACTTGGAAGGATAATATATGTGGATGGACTAAGGTTTATTATAAAAGCAGTGCAATATGCAAATGCATTGTTTGATCAAATAAGAGCTAACATAATGTTATATTGGTATACGTTCTTTATTACAGTCACTGATTTACAACCAACAAAAATAAACCTGACTATTCTTTAAAAGTGCTGTGGAAGATAATAAGGCATTTTTTACCCTATTCAAATTTTATCACGCTATTAATTGTTTTGTTAAAGATATTAAGTAAAGGTCTTATATGAAATTCTTGAAGTATTATATTACTGACTTATTATATTATGGAAGTATTATATTGCTGATTTGTCAGGTAGCTTCCTGTTTTTTTCTTGTTTTCTTGTTGGAAATTAAATTCTTACTTCAGAACAATAGCATCAACTAGAAGGTTATAAAAGATAATTCTCTAACTATACATAATATAAACAACTCTGAGGGATGCAAAAAACTAACCTTGCTATATTCTAATTAAATTATGAATGAAATTGACTCTCACAATATTTATGGTAGCTTCAGCAAGATCTATTATTTTTTGTTTACACTACATGAACATTCTGTGTATGCTCTGTATATTTAAAACTGTGTGTTTGCACATATGAGAGAACTCAATTTATGTGTTTAGTTCCTCACGTGTGTTACTGCATCATCATTATAAAAAAGGCTTAACATTTTGCAAATCTATTTAATAAATGTAAAACCAAAAATTCCCTAAATTCATTACTGTATAGAAATTAACATTATGAATGTTAGCAGTTTTTAAAATAAATTTCTTAAAGAACGCATTAAAGAAATTTAAAATTTACTTACTATTTGATGTATGTGTTATTATTTAGCAAAAATTTCACATTGGTTGCAGATAGATGTAAGAACAGGTCTTAAAAGAGATTTTTTTTTCTGTGATGCTAGTGTCATTTATCAGACAACTCCATCTAGTCTGCTCATATTATTTTGTATACTGTTGTTTGTGTATGATCTTTAGTGGAAAGGTAAGAGTTAAATAACTTAAATAAGAGAAAAATTAAAATCTTAAACATATTTAATACAAGGTTTTCCTATTTCAACCTATAAAATAAATCAAATTTTTGTTCTAGAATAAAATCATTTTTTTTGAGTATGGATTAGCATCATCACTGTAATTCATAGGCATTATGTCTTGACACTGATCTAAGATTTGGACTTCATTCTCTGTGGTCTTCTAATACTTTTCAGGTTTCTATTTAGTGTTCAGTAAAGTGACTAAAATGGCAGAAATCACTTGCTCATATTAAAATTAATTTTTTCCACTCTGAAAATTTTTGAACAAAGCTCAAAATAGTATTAGATGAAAGAAGGTTTCAATGTACTGGTTTTAGTTTCCTGGCATTAAAACAGAAACAATGAAATGAGAAGGCTTAAACCATGAATTTATTAGCTCACAGTTTCAGATGCTAGAAGAATTGATTCCCCCTGCAGTTGGTATCGTCGGGCTACCAGACAATTGTGGCAAGTTCCATTGACTTCTGGCTTCTGGCTGCTCCCTATAGCTTCTCTCTCCTGATTCACTTGGGTCACATTTCAACTGAGGAAACATCTTATTTGTAATATATCTACACCCACCAAAATGTTGACCAAGACCAAGAACATGCCCAAAGTAGGGTACACAATTCAATCCACCACAGTACTCAATAAATAATAACTTATATATGAATTAGCTAGTTTGTAAATTATCCATTATATAGTATTCTGTTTTCACACCCCCTAGTCACTTATTAGAAATATTCTCCAGTTTCAGTGCACTTGAGTTCATTTACCTACTACTTCCTACATCTAGCAAGACCTATTCCACAATTCTGTCTTAAATTTGAATACTCATATTCTTAACCAACCACTAATTTTCCAATGGAATCTTATTTTTAAAGGAAAAAATGATCAGGTTATTTATATCCTTAAAATGGGTTACTAATAATCACATTGTTGCCAAATAATATACACAATTTGAATTTCAAAAATTTTTGACATCTGCCAGGTTAACCTCTATTGATTACTCCTCCTTTTTGCTAGTGCTTATTCCTTGAACAATAGAGCCAGATGCCCCTGGTGTTCTTGACAGCTCTGTGAAAGTCTTTATTGGTTTATCCTATTCCTCAATTCAAGCCAAGCACTATTTCTACTCTAATTGTTACTTTCTATTTCAAGTTACTATTATTCCACTACTCCTGCAATATACAAATCCTTCAGTACTATTTTCCTTGTTCCTACCATTTTCCTTTTCTTAAGTCATATTCACTGAAAAGTTTTCTTGTTACAGTGTGTATACCTTAGCATAGCACTTATTACTGTTAAAATTGACAATTCACTTTTTAAATTGAAATATATAAATTATACATAAACAAACATCAACAATAAGTGTATAGTAAAAGTTGTGAACTTACAAAAGAAACATCCATAACATCATACAGGGGTCCCATACATCAACCCACTAACAACACCTTTCATTGTTGTGTGACATTTGTTACAAATTATGAAAGAATATCATCAAAATCTTACTACTAACTGTAGTCCATACCTTACATTTGTTGTATTTTTCCCCAACCCACCCTATTATTTTTTAAATATATTTTTATTATAGAAGTTGTGAAAAATTGGCATCATATCTCATTCTCAATTTTAAATTAAAAGCATGAACTATTTTGCAGTTAAGAATTATATTACCTGAGTTCGTTTTTTTCATAGTTACTGATTATCTGATAGAGGAAGTTTCCTTCCATTATAATTTTTTCAACTAAAATATGTGTTGAGGGGCTGGCTCGATAGCCTAGTGGATAGGGCACCGGCACACCACATGGGAGGCCCTAGGTTTGGTTCCCGGGGACCTCTCCTAGAGGGCAGGCCACCTTGAGAATGGCAATGCGCCATGGGCGGGCAAAAAGCCGCCACAGACAGGGCAAAAGCCGCCACGGGCAGGGCAGGTCGCCCGCGAATGGAGCGCAGCCAGCCACCCGCGAACTGAAGCAAGAGCCGGCCGTGAATAGAAGCAGAAGCCGCCCACAAGCGGGGAAAGCCGCCCCTGCGCAGTGACCAAGTCTCGGCGCGTCGCCGCAACGGGGGGGGAGGGGAGATATGTAATAAAATAAATAAATCTTTAAAAAAATTAAAAAATTAAAAAAAATAAAATGTGATTTTTCTTCAAGTACTATACATGGTGTTATTTTTCTCCTTTATACTGTTTATGTAATGAATTGCATATATTCATTTATAAGTTAAGTCTTCTATTCATTGTTTTACATTACTTGAAGGATATATCATATATCATATAATTCACCCATTTTACATGTACAATTCAATTACATTTTAGTAAATCTACCTGGGTGTACAACCAACACCGTAAATCACCTTTAGAATATCTGATGACTCCACCAAGAACACTAATGCACATATTCTGTTCAACCCCTATCCTGCCCCCAAAACCACAAATGTACTTTCTGTCTCTAAAGATTTGTATTTTCTGGACATTTCATCTAAAAAGAATCAAACATTACATGGCCTTTTATATCTGGCTTCTTTTTACTAAGCATACCAGTTTTGAGCTTCATCCATGTTATATAATGTATCTGTAAATCATTTTTT
>PVKH010023886.1:0-13759 GCA_004027955.1 Chaetophractus vellerosus
TTCCTGGGCTCCTCTCTTCCCAGGGCTTGCTTCTCTCCAGGCTCGGCTCCTCTGTTTTCTCCACAAGGTCAGTTGTAGACTGTGAGCCTCTCTAGGCTTTGCCTCTCTCCACAAGGCCAGCTGTAGACTATCAGGCAAATGGCTCTGACTCTCTCCCTGGGGCTTCTGCCGTGTCTAAGGAGCCATCTCTATTCCTCTGTGTTCTTCTCCTGTGTGTTCACTTCCCGGGCTCCAGTTTAAAACTCAGCATCAGAAATCTGTCTTTTGCCAGGTCTTTTATCTGTGAGTTCCCATGCCTTGGGGTTGCCCTAATGACGCGGCCCAATCAAAGCCCTAATAATAATTGAATTAAGTAAAAGTGAAACTTCAGACAGACCAGTTTACAAACATAACCCAATAACTATTTTTGGAATTCATAAGCAATGCCAAACTGCCACAGGGTCCTAAGCTAAAATTGCAGGACAATGAGCAGGACCTTCTCTAATATCCACTCTGATGCTCTCCATGAAAATCCTCCCTGAACTCCTCCTTTACGCCCAGCAAGGATTTGAAAATCCTCTCCCTGTGGGAAGGAAAGCAGGCCTGAAGGCATTGTGATTCCTCCATTTTCTCTGATTCAGAGTATAAAGTCAGCGCCTTCATTCGCCAGACTTTGCTGCTGGTTTTCCAAGTTGAGTTTTCAGAATCCCAATAAAACCTTTTTTTCTCCAAATGCCTCTTAAAAGCACTTCAGCTTTTTAGAGTATGATGTCTGCTGTGGACTTCAAAGGAGGGACTAAACTTGAAGGTAAGGGAGGATTTCTTTGCTCCAGGTGGTTGTTCCTGCCTCCTTCTGAAGCACTAAGTGCCACTGTTTCAATGGGTCGAGGGCCTTAGGGCATAAAGAGGAAGGGCCAGAAATGAAAGACGCATCAGTTAGTATTTTAAAGACATTATTTTAAAACAGTACGCAAGTACTGTAATCTAGGCTTACGGTATGGTGTTCAACTTTATGTGATACCATCGTTTTAATGGTGCTATTTAGCCATTTCTTTGAAAGGCCGTGATCAATGACGTTATTTTGTTTCATTTTTCCAATCAATGTATTTATTGGCACATTTTTATTTCAGAGTCAAACAAAGTAAAGAAGTTTATGCATTTAGAGTCAGACAGAATATGGAATATCAAACTATTAATACTGTTCAGAAAAGGCATGTGTGTTTTATAAATTATTATGTTTTCCACTTTGTCACATTTTCATCATTGAAATACTGTAATAGCAATATTTGGTAAAACAAAATGTATTGAGTTACACTCAGCTCCACCATTCTGTATGGCTCAGGGAATATGCTATGTTACTAAACTAATCCCATATTGTTGAATATTAACTTTATTTTTTATATTGTGTGCCAATGGATGAAATAAGTTTGAGTGAATGTATGTTTTCTCGATCAGATTCTTTACCAGAGTTCAAATGCCAAGATTTTAATTACCAAGTCAAAGGGTAGAGAAGGCTCCAATCAGCTCTCTCCACAAGACTCAAAGGTCACCCCAGTGCCCCCCACCCCTTGTTAAACTCAGTGCCCCTCATGCTATCTATAAGGATTTTATGAAGCTAAGATAACCACAATAAAAAAGTTATAAAACAAGGCCATGAATTTATTTTACAAGAAAGTGACCTTCTACTTTTTGTTCCCCTGTTTACACAATAAATCATAAAACAGCCTGAGAAGTAATTAGGTCTAAACTCAGTAACCTAGAACGCTAACTGTAGTCATTATTTCTGACACTTTCAGAGTTCAAGTGAACTTATTGACACATAGTACGTGTCAAAGTGCAAGGTGAGAACAGTGTTACATGTGGCCTTACATGTAGATACAGTAAATGAAAACAAGCATATCTTAAAATAGGTAGAAAGATTATAAAATTGTATAAATTTAAAATTATAAAATTTATTCCATTGAACCTGTACCATCATGGTAAATATTAGGCCTGAATAACTAGGTAAAGTACTGATGAGCTCTGTGTATGTTTGTGTTTGTGTGGGTGTCTTCAAACAGAAAGACAGAAATTTGAAACCTTGCCTTTGATATCAACATCAGGCTTTTCTAGAACTATTTGGAATGTAGTTAAGTTTAACCACATTTTGCAAAACTATTTTCCTAAATATCTAAATCATCAACAGAAAGTAAAGAGTAATGTCACAAAGTCATTGATACTGCTATTTCAGAAATTTATTGATTCAGAGTAGTTTTATGAAAAACAAAACAGGTCAAAGGAGAAAGTTATTAAATTACTACAAATGCAGTTCTGTAGCTGAGATACACACAGTTGAGCTAAACCATGTGAATGAGGTATCCTTTTTTATGCCCAATGGAATGAATTCTAGGAAAATGAGCTCTAAGGAACAAAGTTAACATCTGATTTCTGCTGTGTAGGCCCAGATCTCAGTCTCTCTATGCTTCAGTTTGGACATCTATAAACTAAAGCAGGGAGGAGTGCATAGATGATTTCTAGGACCTTCCAAGCCCTGTCATACGATTTTTCTATGAAAGGGCATCCCCAGGAGAACATCTCCACCACAAAAGGATTCAATGACAATAACCAAGACAAGATATGATTCTAATGCCCCGTTCTTCATGGTTAGCCAAAAGGGCAGAATACAGAGGAATCTCTTCTCTCTCTCAGAGTGTGGCCAGTGTGAGGGTAGCTAAATATTTACGTGGAATTTTTTTTTTTTTTGAGGTACTGGGGGCCAGGTATTGAACGTGGGGCCTTGTATGTGGGAAGCCAGAGCTCAAGCACTGAGTTACATCGGCTTCCCTGAGTTGTTTTTTTCACTTGTTTTGCTTGTTATTTGTTTTTGTTTTTCAGGAGGCACCAGGAACTGAACCTGGGACCTCCCATGTGGGAGGCATGCGCTCAAAGGCTGGAGCCACATCAGCTCCCCTACATGTAATATTAAAACCTGTATCATGTTTTTATACTTAGTGATCTGAAAAACATTGGAAGGTACAATCACTGTTTTATAGGCCTCTGGGGAATTTTCTTTTAAATGAAACCATCCCCAGAATTAAACTCTACAGACAAAGAAACAAAGAAAATAAAAGCCAGTTGTAAAACCAGAAGATCACATTATTTGATTTGCTCATCCTTTTTGTTCTACCTGTGGTTCTGCCTCCCTTGTGAAGCCTTTTCTGATATTTCTAAGGTAGAAGGGCTCTCTCTTTCTCTCTCTCTCTTAGAACTTCTATATCTCTACCTTCTTCATAGAACTTATCACAACTCCAAAGCACATGACTCTCTTTTTTTGTTGCTGTTGTTGGAGTTGGGTGAGTATTTGTCCTATCTCCAACTAGATTTGAAATTCCTTTTGAGAGCAGGGTTTCTTTTATCATCCACATATTCCTTATAATACTTAGTATACTGGCATTAAGTATTATATTATTTGTTGACTGGAATTGATAAATATTTAATTAATCAGTTCAGTAATATTTTACTTCCTTTAAGAGTATTTATATGCTTGAATGGTGATAACAAGCTACCCCAATAGGTCTAAGTGTTGTAAATAATACAGGAGCCTAAATAAAAACCATAATTTTTATTTTATTTTTTTTGGTACATCTGGACAACATAAGCTGTGGCTGTGAATCATGGAACTGGGAAAACACTTGTGCTAATGCATGGAGCTCATTCCCCAAGATGATCCCATGAAGGGACTCTTAAAGAGCTTATTTTCTCATAGTACTTCTCTCAGACTGTCGACTTGCAGAAGCCCAACACCTTTCATAGCTCCATGAGGTTGGAAAAGAGCCTCTGCCCCATTGCTGCTCTCACAGGAACAGTTTTGTCCACCTGAGCTGTAGTCTCTGCCTTATTCAGGCTTCCCTACTCTGTGATATCTGAATGGACAGGAGCCCTGGCAGCAATTTTTCTCACAAACATCCCCCCAGAGACCTCAAAGACCACAGATAGCTTGAAGGTAGAATCAGGGTCACTACATTCTAATCACAACACCTCTTCAGGGAATATATTAACTTTATATAAGTCAGCACAAATCAAAGTCACAGAGTATTTTATGTCACTAAAATTAAACTTAGCCTTTAGCTAGAATGTTAGGCAAGACTGGATTAAGATATTTTGCATAAATCACTGCAATAAAGTCAATGACTTAAAATGCCCAGTTTATGTCTTGCAGATAGAAGCATATAATTAGCCAATGAGAATAAAATAGCATTTAGTATCAAATATGGATCTTTGCAAAAATCTTTAACTTTACAAAAATAAAAATGAAACCTGCAGAATATTTTCAAGGAGTCAACCAATCGTTTTATAAAGTCTCTTTTATAAGACTTTGGTTATATATGATGTTTTACATTTGTTTCACTTTCAACAAATCAAATGAAAGCAAAACCCTACCAAGCCTACTTGCCAAAATTTTGCCCAAAACTAAATCCAGTAAACATTTTTGGATTGTCCAAAACCTTTTTGGCCTACTGAACAAGAATTTCTTGTTATAGTATGAGGAGAGAAAATGTTAGGAAGCTTAGAATCCATGCACCCATGGAGTTAAAATAGAGATAAAACAATGACTTTCCTCTTGAATTTGTTATCAGGTAACTTGATGAGTCTATATTCCGTTGCTCATTACATGGATAGTTCCTCTGATTTCTTTTGACTTTCTCTCTCAAGCTAAATGGAATCATCTGTACATCTTAGGTAGTGCTAGTTACATGAGAAAACACAATATAGATCAGATAATAGAAAGAAAATCTAATTAAGACTAAGTCACGAAACACCATGAATCATAGGATATGTCTCTGACACATAACTTTATCTCCACCTATATAAATCTCCAAAATTCAGCTCTGACTATATCTTCTACACATCCCTCCTGATCTCTGCTCCCCAAATTCTCTCCGGACTACACATTTTTTGGAAAAATTAGACTGGATATGGTTTTTGCTTGCTTCATGTGTTTTAGGGTAGATTGTAAGTTTCTTGAAGGGAGGGAATGCACCTTAGTTTTGTGTATTCCAGCACAATATTCAGCACAGTGTGTATCCAATGTTAAATGCATTGTAAATGTAAAAGTGATGCATAACCCAAGATAAAATGCACTCCAAATTATCTCAACCCTTGACCTTTTTTTTTTTTAAAGATTTAGTATTTATATATATATTTCTTGCCCCTGCCCCCCTTGCTGTTTTGTACTTGCTGTCTGCTCATCTTCCTTGTCTTAGGAGGCACCAGGAGCCAAACCCAGGATTCCCCATCTGGGAGGAAGGCACCAAATCGACTTAGCTGCTTGTGTCTCCCATTGTTTATCCTCATTGTGTCTCCACGTTGCATCATCTCATTGTGTCATCTCATTGCATCAACTCGTTGCATCATCCTGCTGCACCAGCTCGCCGCACCAACCTGTCGCATCAGGTCACTGTCTTGCCTGTCCTCCCTGGCAGGTACCGGGAACCAAACCCAGGACCTCCCATGTGGTAGGTGGGCACCCAACTGCTTGAGCCACATCCGATTCCCAACCATTTTTTAATACTGAAAATTCATGCACCCATGGGATACCTGTGTATTTGCAGTACATCCTATTAGAATATTCATGTGATTTTAATGACTACCTAAGGTCTACGATACCTAAGATGCATCATGACACAAATACATGCAAGGGAAGGGGAGAAAGATGTAATTATAAGCCTCAGGTGTTTTGTATGCTTTTACTTGTGTGCAGCTGCTATTATCTCTACTTATCATTGACATGTCATTTTACAGTCTGGCAGGAATGATTATTCCTAATTATATACAAGAAAATAAATTGTAATATGTGTTTAATACAAACAGTCTATCATTTGGATAGTTATGTCAAATGGTTAATTGTGTTTAAACCTAATAGGAACAGGTTAGGGGGCAGAAAAATACTCTGAAAAGACAACTTCTTTTCCCTTAATCTTGATTTAAAATTTAATCCAAAGTTCAGAAAAATACTTTCAAGCAATGGATTAGCTTTTTACTCAAAAATATTTTCTCCTTTTAACATAAAGGAATTCTTAGGGATTAGATGACATATTCTCTTACACTTAGTTACATATTCCTGAAAATATGTCTTTTCTCTGTAATTCTTATCTCTCATAATTGGCCACTTAGCTCTGCTCCATGGTGGGACAAAGCAAAAGAATTCATCATTTGGACTGCTACTTGGCTATTACCTGGCTGATAAGACATTAGGGAGAGTCAGTTACAAAAGGAAGATCAGTTTAGTATTTTGTCTCCAATCTCTCCTTTAAGTATGATTGTTCTGGTTTTGTCCAGTTTTAATTCTGCTTTGCAGATAAGATCTATTCCTTTGGATAAGCCCAATGAAATAAAATATATCTATATTTTAAAAAGGTTTTTATACTGCAATCAACTTAATAGGAAGAACTATTTACCAGGGTAAATGGGCATATGGTTATTTACAATATAGGCTTGAGTTGCATTGCTTCTTAGCTAAATACCAACACTTTTAATAACTTGAAAAGAAAACCAAAGAACCCTCAAAATATTCCCAGACTTGTGTGATATTACTTGCTATCATATGGCAGCTATTTATTTACAAAAGCTTCTTTCTTCTTCAAAGAAATATTAACATTTCTGCCAAAGACCCTACTATTTCTCTATAAAATAAGATCTTCAGCTAGCAAAATTCATAAGGGTCTGCTACTTCTCAAAATTTCTCACTGCCTCCTGTGTCACTTGCAGAGGCCATTCACAGCCCTCCAATACCTTGTACATCATGAAGGTCAAGTATTTCAAATTGTAAGACCCTGAAGTGAAAAATGGGGCTCTAAAGCAAGCCCACCTTACTAAAACCTGCTGTTTTTGTTAGCCTCAATCTGTGACGGCTTATTGCTCTGCACACCCAATTTGGAGAACACCAAGGAAATAAACATGACTGAGTGGATTTTCTAGTGTTTCAAGACAGGGGGTACGCAGACAGAGGCTTCTCGTGGAAAAACACATGAAAGAAAAGCCAGTGTATGTCAAGAGAAAGCAGGGGAAATACGTGACCACGAATTGAGTTGAACAGAGGGAAATGATAACAGCTGTTCTCGGCGTTTGATCAAAAGGCTGCATATTTTCAAGGAATAGAAGCCATTTTACATCCCAAGAACAGCAGGGAAGAAAGCAAAAGATGCTATTCTAGTGATATAAAGTCAAAGCCCTGAGGTTTGGGGTCTTTTAATTCCCCATGACCACCCACCTATTAATGAGCCAAAAATAGGGGAATAGGGACCACAGATTTCCTCTCCTATAAGTTGACAAAGCTATTCATCTTCAGTGAGGTAGAGATCGTAGAAAAACCTGGTTTTATGGGCAAGAAGAGCCCAGAATTAAACACTCCTGGTTTGCCACCAGTTATTATGAATAAGGCAGCAAAATTAATTTATTTTAAGGAAATACCCAAGAGGCACATGTTTTTCTTTCTATGTGATTACTAAAATACTGAGTGTCCCCTGAGGAAAGAAGTCCTTTTTTAGATTTAAGAAGAGACAACCCAATTTTCTCCGAGTTTGTTTTTTCTCCTTCGAGAGTGCACTTAATTTGTTAATGCGGTAGTGCATTTGTCACCAATAAAATTCATCTTCAGTCTATAAACAGACTGCCTGAAATTAGTTCTGATCAAGGGAAAGCAAGGGGGAGTGCACTTGGTTGCATGTTATGAAAGCATAATTCAGAGATTTAATTTGTAATAAGCTTTTATATCCAAGTCTTGCATGAGTAACAAACAAAAAGATACCAGTAAACCATGCCTACATTTGCTTCTACAGAGCATTGCTTTTATGGCTACTGATGAAAAAAGCAAACTCTGTTTTTCAATAGGGATTTCACTGGTATTAAATGGGGCCAAAAGCGATCAGAGTATATTGCTTTCAACATAGTTATTTATCAACAAATAGTGGAATACTGACTATTTGCAAGATGCTCTGTTAAGTGTTTTGAGAGAAATAAAAATGGATGGGACATGGCTGCTGCCTTCAAATTATGTATCACCTAATAAGGACACCCACACTGACATAAATAACTGCCTGGCAAAACGGGGGATGTCACGAGTGCATTCAGTTAGGATGTTTTTGTCTGCAAATAACAATAACCAAAATTAAACTAACTTACCGATAAGGAAATCTAGTATGATGCAAGAGGAGGTACTGAGGCAGGCCAAACCGCAGGGGCTCAATATGTCCTTGGGAATCCAGTTTCTTCCATCTCTCCAATTTGCCAAACACACCCTTGGTTCATCCTAAGCCTGGTTGCCTTGTCCTAAAATAGCTTCCAGCAGCTATTAGAGCAACATGTTTCTTTGCTCACATTCAACAAGAGAGAAAGACGGGAAGCTTTTTCCAAAGGTGAGCAAGGCTTTCCTTGCACCGCACAGACCCACTGTGAGCTCATCTCTGACAAGGGGGATGGGGTTACCTTGGCTGATTTAGACTAATCCATAAGGTAGAATAGAGGATGCGGAACCAAACACAGTGTCCACTGAAGTGTGATAAAGGAAAATAAACCTGAAGCAGAGCTTGATTGTGTGACCTCTTCGGGGTCCTCTTCGGAATCCTGGGGTTCAAAACTGCCAATAAGGATAAACAATCCATCACACTTAGGATGGGAAAAATGTTTTCACAGCCTCTGAGAGATGAGTCATATGCCTCCATGGTATTTCTAAATTTGGGTAAGAGGAATACCTTAGTACTCTCCCTTTCTCCCAAAGTCAGATAATCTTTCTAAAGTGGTTGCCAAGCATTTTTCAAACTGATATTTCTAGCTCCTTCCAAAACAGTCTGTCACTAAACTCACCCACTCTACATAGAAGGGGGAGAAGAAGGAAAAGTTGCTGTGATATTACTTTTTATAGAGATGTTAATTCTTCAGTTTTGTCAGATTTTGAAGGGTAATAAAGTGCTTTCAATCTTATGATATATCTTGTCTGTGGGCACCCTGTTCTATTCTGAGTTCGCACCTGATTTTTGGGCTTAATTGTAAGATTACTTTTTTCTTTTTTAAATGTTTAGTGTTTACAACAGGCCATGTGCTCCTTACAGGTGTTATAAGCTCATTGTATGTAAAAATTCATTTAATTTTCACCCCTTGAAATAGGAATTATTATTATCCCTACTTTAGGGGGTGACAAAACTGAGCCACAGAGAGATTGAGAATTTACTCAAAATCACACAGCAGTAAGTGGCAGAGCCAGATTTGAACTCATGCCAGCCCAGTTCTAGAGTCTGTACTCTTGCCCACAGCACTACTGCTACTTAGGATGATCCATAAATTATCAACTTCTTCATGAAAAATAAAGAAGCAAAGCCTTAAAGATTGATCCAGATATACCTTAGACACTCCAAAAACTCTCCATTGTTAACTCTCTTCAATTTAGGGGATCCCTTGTCACATGTCGTCTTTTATTTGTCCATCCACTGGACACCTATTCACCCTTCACCCACACTGTGCTGCTAGTCGCTACGGTGAGTGCCTGAAGTTTACCTTCTAGAGGGGGTACATAAAGTTCCCCCAACATGAGAAAAGCTATGGTAGGGGAAGTGACAGATGCCACAGGAGCACAGAAGACACACTAAAGTCAAATTTGGGGGTCAGGAAAGACACATGGACAAGTGTCAGCTAAGAAACATTTTGAAGAATGGGTTTAGCCAGGCATCATAGAGGAGCCAGGGAGAAAAGAAAGTAACTAGGAGTGTAGAGTTGGTGACAGGAATCCTAAAAAGGGCTGTGCTGATGAGTTTGAACTTTATCCTGAGAGCAGTGGGGAATCCATTGAGGGGTAATCAGAAAACTTAGATAACCAATAATCAAATAAAGAGATAATGAGGGAGAGCAGTATTTTTTTCTGAGAAAAGTTGGAGGAGAAAAAGAATTAACATTTAGTGAACTGACATGAATTTGAACTCCTATCTGATTCCAAAACCCTACAGTTTTTCTCCCTCTATTCACTATAAAGATTCCAAGGACTACAGAGCAACTCCAAGCCACAAACGAAAAAGAGAAAGAACTCTTACCTGTGAACCCTCCTTCGTCCTATGAAATTGCATCCTCTTTAAATAATAAGGATAATTATACACAAGAAAACTAAAAATCACTGTGAGAAAATGCTCTTCTCTGTGTTTTTTAAATTAAAAGTACTAGAAAATAAGGGCCTGAACATATGGGCAAAAAGAAGGAAACCACCTAAAGAAAGCAACAATAACTGATATCCAGCCAGGTAGAAACATGATCATAGACTCAAAGTATCTTCCCTGCTTCCCCTAGAAAAGGAAGAATGGAAATCTCCATTTCCCCAGGGAGAGCATAAAGTTCCCTGGAGCTTCCTTGGGAATCATTTTTGCCAAGTACACTGAGCCTAAAGGATGTGAGGAGCATTTCTGATTCTGACAAAGTGACCTTGCAGGCCGAGGTGTCCAGCTGGGTAGCAAGCTTTGGGAGAAGAAGGCTCATTATGTGGTAATGCTAAGCCTTTGTTTGTTATGTTCACATGAATAACTTATAGCTGTGCAGCTTCCTGAGCAGCGGCCCTGACACAGCTGATGTGACAGCGTCATAGACGGAATCCCGAGCCACCCTCCCGGGAGAAAATGGAGTATTTGCTCGTTTCGCATTTCACCAAGACAGGCTCTTCAACTATTTATAAGTTGCATAGAAATTTCCACTACTTCAGCTGACACAACTGGCTGTACCTAGCAACTGATAGAAGATATCCAACTGGAGCCTTTAGGAAGCAGGGCCTGGCTGGCACAATCCGATAGTGCTGAGGAAAGGGACAAGGCCTACTTCATGGCAGCCTGTTCCCTTTCTCCTCATTTAGGCTTATTCTCGTTTTTATTCTCATTTTTCTCCTCCCACACTCCACCCCTACAAGGAAGAACACAAGTTTATAGCTTGTCCAGAATGGATTCTGCTAATAACTTTTTGCAAACATGTCTGTAGGTAGGTATCTGTCCTTTATCAGCACCTCTTGAGGTCTCACTGAAATTGACCCTGAGTAATATCACAGAGCTCTCTTTCCTCTGGGATAAGGGCTGTCACCTCTAATTCAGTTCTATTACTTCAAAAAAAAAAAAAAAAGGATTAATTGAGGACTTATGCTGTGCTGGTCCTAGAAAATTTAAAGATTAATAAAATTAAGTACTCACTCTCCAAAGATTTAATTCCTACTAGGGAAGCAGACACATAAACAGAAAATACCAATTGGCAGGAATAACTGCTAGCCACAGGAAGCAGAGAAGGGCACTTAACCCACACTGCAGGATTATTTTATTCCCAACGCATGCAGGCCCAGTGCTGAATACTCTTCAACTGATCTAATCCTCACAACAACCTTCCCCGCGAAGCTAGTCTATTAGTGACCTAATTTTCCAGGTAAGTAAACCCGGACCCAGAAGAGTTAAGTGATTTGCTCAGTGTGACACAGCAAGAGACAGATATAGAATTCAAATTTAGGCCAGTCTAAGCACAAACACCATGCACTTACTTATAATATTCTGTTGCCTCTCAACAGCAGTTCACAAAGTTTAATGCTCATGACAATGCTCAACAAATATTTGCTAAATGTCTACTATGCTCAAGGCACTAAAGGAGGAGGTTCTGGAGGAGGTGCTTCCCTTGAAGATCGCCATGAGTTGGGAATGAGACCATCCAGTCAGTCAGTTATTCAGCAAAAATCTTTAGAGCATCACTGTGTTAAGTACCAAGCACCATGCTCAATTCTGAGAATATGGAGCTATTCTCCACTTTATAAAAGAAGAAACAAAAAAGTTCCTATTCCCATGGAACTCATATTCTAGAAAATATGCAAATAAACACACATTACATTGAACATGGAAGGGCAATGACAAAAAGTAAAGTGGAGCAATGAGAGAGAGAGAGAGTGAGGCTGAGGGATTGAAGGGGAATCTTGGCATGTTGAATGGGATGATCAGTAAAGTTGTCTGAGAATTTAAAAAGAAACCTGAATCAAGAGAAGAATCTAGTTACCCAATCTGTGTGAAGAGCACAGCAAGTGCAGAGGCTCCAAGGCATGTAAAGGGTTCCAAGAATGGCAGTAGGGGATACATAGTAGCCAGGCTGAGTGTGGGAGGAGATGGGCAGAAAGTCAAAGGGCAGGTCGTCCTGGCCCCCATAGGCTGGGTGACGCTCCCCATGTTCTTATATGGGTCATGGGAAACCACTGTAGAACTTTGAATGGGAGAGTGGCGTTTTCTGAGTAACTTTTTAACCTTCCTCTGGCCACTGTCTGGAGAACTGATTATGGGGGTCACAAGTAGAAGCAGGTGGACCAATTAGGGGTCTTTGAGATGATACTGGGTTAAACTAGATTGGAAGCCCCAGAATTCGTCATGCCAAGGATATATTTTTCATGGTGGGGCTGATAGACTAGATTAGGTGTGGGCTGTGAGGGAAAGAGAGACGAGATAATACAATTTAAATTCCTGGAACAGTACCTGCAGCAGAGCTTGTACACAATATGTGGGAATTCTTTCCCTTTCTCTTAGACCCCAGCACAGTTTACTTATTGCACTGTGTAAGTCATGTACACAGCTAATTACACGCAGGTGTATGAAGGTGGACTTAATGAAAATCTAACCTCAGGGCTGCAGCCATGAGCAAGAAGATGATATTCTACTTCAATTACTTTGGTCAAACCAGTAAGTCTCCTTTATTTGTGTTCAGATAAACACAGTGGAGGGATTACTAAAAGAATACTAGTTATACAAAGTTCTAGGAAACTCCTATTCTAGGTGAAAGTGTCTATTGCTACTGTAGGTAGAACACAGTCCTATTTCTTGTAAAGCTCAAATATTGCTTTTTCAGAGAAGCCTTCCACACAACTACCCAGACTAAGTCAGGTCTCCTTGTTACAGTCTCTCAGACCATCACAGTGCTTGCCAGGTTGATATTTGATATGTCTTTATGTAATATTTGATTAATGACTGTCTCCCCCTCCTACCCCACCTGCTATCCCATCCTTCTTAAATTTGAAACAGTGTGCCTGGAACAAAACATAGTAAACATTCCAGAAGATCTGTTGGAAAAATATGTTGAAAAAATAAATTTTATTCTTGAAGCAGAAAACAAATGATCTATGAAGAAAAATCAAATGGGCACTTAATTCAATTTCATGATCCTTAATTATCTTGCTAGTAATACTCAGCGTTTGCTCCAACAGAACAAGAACCACCATGGAGAAATTGCCTCTTACAGGTCATGAAGGACTTTAAGCCGTGGTAAAAGTTTACATTTTCTTTTCAGGACTTGTGAGATGCACTGGGATTGATTCAGAATAACTGGGCCTATAAAACAGATACAAACAAACTATATCTCACCTGGACTACTATAGTAGCCTCCTAACTGCTCTCCTTGCTTCAACCTTGCTCCCTTCCAGACTATTTTCATCACAGCAGCCAGATTGCATGTTGTCACTCCTATGTTCAACCCTTCCCATTCCTTCCCATCTCAATGAGAATAAATGTGAAAATCCTCACAATGACCTATAACACCTTTATAAGTCAGGGGCCTGGAAGGAAAATAGCTGGTGCTATCCAACTGGTAATTGAGGAGAATTTAATAAAGGGATTACTTACAAAGGCAAAGGTGGAGGTTAGGGAAATCAGTGATGGATGGCACATCACCCTGAGGCTAGCAACAGTGGGGCACTGTTATTGTCCTAGGCCTAAAAGGGCCAGCAGATAAAGCAGTTAAGGCAGCCCAGGAGAGTAGCTTCATG
>PVKH010023887.1:0-13772 GCA_004027955.1 Chaetophractus vellerosus
CTGAGCAGTGGGTAACACCACCCTTGAGAACTGACTGTGAACATTCCATGAGTTGTACAGGAGTCTGCTGAGTCTACCTTCCCCTCAAATATCTCCTCTTCCCTCCAAAGTTTTCTGGTCTAAATGTTTGGGTCCTGTGACTGATATTCACAGGGCATAATCTCAGGATTCTCTGGCTCCCTCTTCCAGCAGTGGTAGGGGCACATCTCCTTACCATGCAGATTCAAGAAGAACCTGGGTGATAGGTAAAACCACCCCTGAGGCCTAACCAGGCATGTAGCCTGAGCTGTGTAGGAGCCCAAAGGAGAGGCCCCATAACTACCCCTTGCCTAATAATCTATCTTCCTGCCCGTCTCTCACTCCCTTCCCCACCTTCTCTGCGATTTCCCTATCCTTTCCTTATGCCTTCACTCAGAATATGACTACCACCTGCTATGGTGCCTCCTCAGGCCAATAGTTGACCCCTTTGAATTAGGGCACCTTCAATCTTCTGACTACTGCTATTCTTCTTGCTGCTGGGTCTGTGAAGTCCTCAGAAACAGAAAATGTCTTTGTCAGGGAGGCCCTTGAGACTCCCACCCTTGGCCACGCCCAGTTATCTGTCCTCTCCCTAATAGTCTAGAAGCCTTACAATCCCTTCTGGTCCTCTACCTCACCTACTGGATGGGCGCCTGGTTTCCCCGTCATCCCAGCTTCTCTACTTGGCTCCAAGACATCTGGTTTGGCGTCAGACTGTCGTCTCTCACTAAGGCCTTGAATTGCACCCCAGACCTCCAATCCTGGTCCTGTGGGTGCTCATTACTATTCCCCCCAGACTACTCCCTAAGTCCTTCAAGGTCATCAGTGGTAGGAAAAAGTCCCTAGCCAGCTCCTTTTCTGTGGAGGAAGTTTGGCTTGGCAGCTTCAGTTCTGAAAGCAGACCCAGATGTCTCCCAAGACCTCTAAGGCCCTGGGGACACCCAATGGCAGGGGCTCCTGTTCCTCACAACAGTAGGATGGCAGCAGTTTCTGTTCAATTAGGTCTAGGAGTGGGGCACCACTAAGACTGATGAACACAATCTCATCGTCCCCTAGGATAATGGGAGGTTCCTCCAGCATTCCTGCAGTCTCCTCACTGGGGTGTCTCCTCCAAAACTTGAATAACTTACATACCGACGGTCTAAAGAGAAAGAAACTAATCTTATTCTGTAATATCATGTGGCCACAGTATAAGTTAAAAGATGGCCAGGAGTGGCCACTAAATGGGTCCCTCAATTAAACCCCACACTCCAGTTAGACCCCATGTGTAATAGGGAAGGTGATTGTGATATGCACAAGGAAAACCAGGACACAGGTAAAAACAATCCTCTGAAAAGGAAGACATCCTAGATAATCTCCTTCTCAGCAGTCCACATTCATATGACCCTGTCCCCAAGCCGGAGGCACCCATAGATACCCCTTCCATGGGCACCTCAGTCCCACCCGCTTACATCCCTAGGTTCAGTCCAGTGGGCCACACCCAAAGCAGAGCCTCTTTCCAGGCAGCAAAAAAAGCCTGCAGGACTTTACCGCTTTGAGAGATAGCTAATGGAGATGCAGCCCCCAGGCTGCCTGATCCACATCTTGTTGGCTGCAGGGCTTCTCCGGATCCCGAGCTCCGTGCCTAGAAGTTGTCCAGGGATTTCCCTGGAGGGCCGAGGCTGGAGGTTCGGGGCAAGGTGTGTGCCATGGGTGAACACTGGGCGCTTTAAGTGAAGGTGATTCTAAAGTCAGGTCTTTCCCTATGCTAGGTAAGTGTGTGAAATTCTCTCTTGTTCTAATCTGTGCTTAGTTTCACTGTCTGCTTGTGCTGAGGAGCTTGTAAATCAGATTTAGGGTTCACCTGTTGATTATGATTATGTATTTTGAGTTGGGAAACTCTTAGGATGTGCCAGGCTGTATATTGGATATTTGGTCTAAAATTGGAGGGAATGCCCACAAGAAAAAGAAATTGATTTTCTATCGTGACTTTGCCTGGCCACAGTATAAATTGGATAATGGTGAAAAGTAACCTAAATATGAGTCTTTAAATTTCAATACTAGGGGCCCAGCTGTATAGCCCAGTTGGTAGGACGCCGGTTTACCATATGGGAGGCCCCAGGTTCGGTCCCCAGGCCTCCTTGAACAGGCGGACCACCTCAAGGAGGCAAGCCAACATGGGTGGGGCACACCTCCGCAGGCGGGGCACGCTGCTGTGGGCAAAGGCAAACCCCCATGAGCAAGGGCGAGCCTCCACGAGCAGACGGGCCACCGTGCTGGTGAGCTGACTCGGCAGGTCGCCCCAGCAGGGGGAGACAAGCAGACACAGAGGAACGCAGAGAAAAGTGAACACAGTAAGAACAAGCAAAAAGGAGGGGTGGTGTATAATAAATTAAAAAAAAATAAATCTTAAATTTCAATACTATCTTGCAATTGGACTTAATTTGTAAAAAGAAATCACAAATGGAATTAGTTGAAATGCTGGAAAAGCAGAAAAACTTAGAAACAATCTTACCAATAAAATAGTTTCAGTTGCTTAGTTGATAAACAAAAGTGCCCAATTTGTTTTGAAGTGAAAATGAAGCCTGAAGCTAACTGAGAGTTAAGAACTAGCACATAATTGTGATTATTAAATCATTATATAGATGCCTTTATATTATAAAACAGCAAAAAGATAATATCTGAAATTGTTGAAACTGGCTAGATTTAGCTTAGAACTACTGTGATGATAACTCTAGACTACTTACATTTGTTTACGGTTATTTCAAGACTAGCCTCACCCTTGTGTATACTTACTATTGTGATGGTAATTCTAGACTGAACTTACTTTTGTTTATGGTTATTTTGGAACTATACTCACCCTTGTGTATACTTACCATTGTAATGGTTACCACTCTATTCTTTCCTGTTTGGAACCATAGAAACTTTGCTCCCCATGGTTTGGGTGAAGGCAGATTTGAGACAAACCTGTCTCCCATCCTTCCACTGGCATTAATAAATTTGCTTTCTCTCACGACCCCTCCCGGTGTGGACTCCAAATTATCTGCTTTCCAAGCAAGAACCTAGAGGACCCCTGAGGGATTTCCTTTGACTTGGCACCCCAGGTAGGACCCCATGACCTTGGAGGTGATTGCTGCCTGTGGAATCATCCACTAGAGAGGACTGCAAAGAAATATAGGCTCCTCAGAAGGGACCCAGTCTAATTCCATCTCTGTAAATTTATTTATATTAACATTTTATTTAGTACTTTGTGTCTGGTTTCTTTCACTTAGCATAATTTTTAAAAAATTTTACTATTGATGGAAAAATATTAATTGGTTACTGTTTACTACATGACCAGTAAAGGATAGAGGGATAGAGAGGTGACTGCTAAGGCATAGGGGACTTTTATTTTTGGAGTAATAAGAATGCTCTAAAATTGATGAATGTACAACTCTGTGATTATACCAGAAGCTACTGAATATATACTTTAGATGGATTGAATGGTATATGAATATATCTCAATAAAATTGTTTTTTTTTAAAGGAGCCGGTTTTCCTGGGAGCTCAGGCAAATACCTGGAAGACAGATTTGCTAACTTATTACTTTTTTGTAATGTGAAATGAATATGAAGTAAAGAGCATCGCATATTCTTTGAGCTCCAGGATTTTAAACACATGGATGGTACTGCTAAATCAATTTTTTCAGGAATTTTTAAAAGCCACAGGATGACTAATTTTATCATTTACTGTGGGATATAAGGCAAATGCTGTGGTTACCTTGCCAATATTAAATGTTCTCTTGAAAGAGACATGGTAATGATGGTGAAATGATATAGACTAGAGGGGCAATTCTTTCCTCACACTTTATTACGCATAAGAGATTGTGAAATATTAGACTGACAGAAACAGTGGGTAATGCCTCATTTGTCTTACTTCTCACAGATTCCACAGCCTTGGGAGAAGCTCTTTGTCCTTCAGACTCCTCACCCCGTACACTCGGCTTCAAGCAGAATGAGAGGAAGTTAGCAGTCCTTCCCACCTCACCCTCCTTAATATCAGGGACTCCACATTAATGGTGTGCTGACTCACTTTGGTTGAAATTAGGTTCTTGTTTACACATATTTGTTTATGCAATTTTAGAAAATGCTAAACAGTTTCTTTTTTAAGTGGTTTTAAAAAAAAAGCCAAAAACAAATCTTTGAACATGTGTATTAGTCTGCCAAAGGACTTCCAATGAAAATTACCAGAAATCTGTTGGCTCTTATAAAGGGTATTTATTTGAGGTAAGAGCTACAGCTATAAGGCCATAAAAAGTCCCACTCAACATGGTTTTCTCACCAAAGTCAGTTGCCACCGTTTGGAAGCAAGATGGTTGCTGATCTCTGGCTGGTCTCTGGCTTCCCTTCTGGTCTTCTACTTTCTCCTTAGGCTCCATGGGCCCAGATGCTTCCTGATCGCAGCTGCAGCCTGGCATAGGGCTTTCTATATCAGTCTCAGCTGCTCTTCCCAGTCTCAGCTGTAAGGTATCAGACAAAATGACTCATCTCTCCCAGGGGCTTCAGCTTTTTGAGACTTCTTCTTTCTGTCACATGGCAGGATCAAAAATGACTGAGCTCTCTCTTCCTGTGTGTCTGGGTGAGTGTCCGTTTATATCATACCCAGCAAGGGAGTGGAGATTCAACCCGAGTCATGCCCACTGACTAGTCTAATCAAAAGCCCTAACCTTAATAGGCAATCCAATCAAAGACACCTCAGGTGAATTTAATGCAATCAAAGGGTATCACAGCAGAGGAATAAATTAGTTCACAAACATATTCTTTCTCTTTTTGGGATTCATAAATAATCTCAAATTGCCACAAGGTGTATTGAGAAAAACCAGGCTTTCTGAAGAGCATGTTTGTCATTTCCAAAAGATGTCTTTAGGTAAAATAACAAAAACTCCATGCTGCATAGATAACGCAGATAGTTCTAGTTATCTGGTCAACGTGCAAAAAGCAAGGACTTAAGGTCTTCAGCTCCAATTTTTTGTTCATTTCTTATTTCTGGAATTTCATGTTCATTTCTTCCTGTGGGATGACTAAACCAGAGGATGGAAAGCTGGCAAAACGGCTGTTTTTGTCTGTTTGCCATCTTGTGGTTCAAGGTTTTCTGGGTGTGTACATCAGTACCGACACTGAGGTGGCTGCTTTTCCTTATCCTCTTCATTGCTTTACCCTCTAGTCGGTCTGGCGAGGAGGGCCCCTGAGGAACTGTGGGCTATAACGCCGATACGTATTCTGTCTCACTGGTCTATCTTGTTCTCCAGCACCCTTGTTGTCAGCACCTCCACCACTTATTCCCATACAGGAGACTTAGAATACTGGGGCTGATGCCCCTAGGGTCTCTGCATTTAGTAAAGTGGGAACCAGAGCCTGTGCTCCTGGGACTGGCTTTTGGCAGCATTTCCTGCTCCTTCTCTCCACTCTCATTTTTCTAGCAATTTTGCTGGTAATTGCAAGGAGGACCCCATGACTTCCTCTAAAATGGTTATGGTCTGCAGCATATTTACTACCTGGCATGGAAACTCCACCAGGGCCTGTAACATTTGCTGTCTCTGCACCCCTTTCCCCTTCAACATCAAACTTCACAGTCTGTCTTTCCCCAACACTGTGAAGTGCTTCCTGGAGTTATTCTTCTTTATGGCAGTTTGGCGTTCAAATACATCTTCCTTGCTATTATTCCTATTTATGAAACCATATTCATTTCTTATATTGAACCCTTTTACTGTTCACAAATCCTTCCATGGGATAGATGACTTTATTGTCCCTGCAGGCAGGTGCCCTGATGGCCACCAAGCCAGGTTGGGCATCTGTTGATGGCAGCAGTAGGGCAGCTCAGAGGTCTCTAGGGTCCAAAGTATGTTTGAGTTTCAGTAAAAAGTTTAGGTGGACTTAAAGTATGCAGGTTTATTATGGTTTCATGCACAACAATTTTTTTCTTAGGTTCAAATTTTTGTCAACATACTCTAAAAAATATTGTAAGATGTTTAGCATAGTTTTTTTTTTTTTTGAAGAAAATGCCATCATTTGAGGATGAGTTCATAAGAAAAAGCAAGACAAAGATTCTATATATCTGTTTCCCTTAAGATATGATCAAGAATGTATTTACAATAAAACAATACATAATGCCATGGATGGTACTTACCAAGACATAGAAAACAGGCCAGGTCACTATTCACAAAAGCATCATATTTGTTTTTTCTGCCTTGCCTGAAATCCAAATATTTTTTGAGTTCTGCTTAAGTTGGCTTAAGGCCTCAAATATAAAGCAAAATGAATGGGATGTTTTTTGATATACCCCAAATTTCCATGTTTGTTTAGACATGACCCCAAGAAAAAAACTATTATGGAGAAAAATAAAGATGACTGACAAATACAAATGAAATGGTGTTTAGTGCTTTCCATTAAATGTTTACCACATACTAGGCATTCTGGAAGACCTTCACTGAATTCTCTCATGGGAGACAGTTATTGTTATCCCCATTTTATACAAGAGCAAATTGAGACTCAAAAATCTGTAGCTACCTTATCATAGCCCAGTAGGAGATTTGGAATTTGAATCCAAAGTCTGATCTTTTTCTTCCCCTTTTAAAAAAAGTCACATTGTTTCACTCTTCTGTTTAAAAGACTCTAATGGATTCTCCTCCACTCAATACATCCAAAATCATTACTATGTCTCATCTGGTAGGTCCCAAGCTAACTCTTGCTTCATCTTTACCACTTACTTCTCCCTCACTCACTCAGTTTCAGCAAACTCCTGCCTTTCAGCTTTTAGATTGCTGTTCTCTCATCCTAGATTCTCTTCCCACAAATAGCAGATTGGAGACTCCTTACTTCTTTCATAGTTTTGTTCAAGTGTTATCTTTTCAGATAGGTTTTTATCCTCTTTTCCCTTGCCTTGCTTAATATTTCCTCACAGCACTCATTACCACCTGATATTACATATTATTTCACTTGTTTATTGTCTGTCTCCCCCTTTCTTTCTGCGTGAACAGGACTTTGTTCAGTGCTAGGTCCTCTATGGTTAGAACAAAGCCTGTCATTTAATAGTTATTCCAAAATTATTGAGAGAACCTATGAATTATTAACATTTTATACATCAAAGGAAAACATGCTTTGGGTAGATGGGTTCTGATAGTTCTAGTTCAGAAATATTCAAGGGAAATTTGTTACCAACCACACCCTCAGTTCAGGGAGGGCTTTATAGAGCACACATTATTTTCAGGGAGAAATTACAGGGTTCAGTTTCCTGATTTTAATACAATAAGAGTAATGGCAAGAGTAAGAGCAATATCAGGAAAAATGTTTAATTTTAGATAAAGCAGAATGTTTCCAAGGAGAAAACAGTGAGGAAATTTATCTGAGTTGAGTAGAAAGGAGGAGACCAGAAATATGGGATTATTTAGAGCAGCCTATGATAGTTGACCAGAAGAGGGAGAAAATTTTCAACATGACCTAAAGTGCTATAAACATCTACAGATGGCCAGAGAACGTCAGGTGAGGAAACGACCTGATAACGTGCCAAGAATTTCCCAGAAAGGATGCAACTTTAGGTAGCAGTTCTGGGAAGAAGAGTCTGACAGGCCATGGATTTGAAGTGATATGGGGAAAGAATGAGTAAAAAGAAAACAAAATTTGCTTAGATCCTACTACTAGTCAGACACTCTTTTCAACCTTGCATACATTGTCTTTAAATTATTACAGACACCCACCAGATGATATTATTTGATATCAGTGTTTAACTTTTATAAATAAGGAAAATGAGGTTCAAAAAATTAAGGAACTTGCTCAAATTATTAACTTGCTTAGTTAATAAGGTTCAGGCTTTGTGTTCACCTCCCTCCAGCATCTAATTACTCCTTTTTACATAAACAAACACTCTCTCTCTTATTCATTTTGGGGGCGGGGGTTAGATAATTAGGATTGATTACAGTTACATAGGCTGAAAGAGGACGATTTGTAAAATAGTGTAACTAAGAAAAAGCACAAATGTTCCAGTAGAGTTTAGCTTTTACTTTTATTGAAGTATTTGGTGTATTATTCCTTTTGTAATACTTAATTGTTCTTATGTCTTCTCCTCTACTAGGCTATCTGTTTATTGAGGCCTGGCAATATTTCTTACCCATCACATATCACTTAGCACATTGTTTTAAACACAGTTAGTACTCAAATTATTTTCAGTTAAAAAATTGAGTTAAAATTATATAAACAAGATAATATGCGGCTGTATCTTGGAAATTGTCACCATTACTGTAAAGGAGATTAGTCTTGGTCATGAGATTTAGAATAGCTAAAATAGGCTTGAACTGAAAATATATATCCTCTATTAACATATAGATAAGGTAAGTAATTTTGAGAGCATAAAACAATTCATGCCTATTTTTCTACTCCCAATATAGAATGCCTTTGTGCTTTCTTTACAAATTCTTTCTAACTCCTTTGCTTTTTAATTCAATTCCTTTGCAAAGGAAATAATTTGTAATTCATATTTAAGGAGAAGAGTGATAGACTTTGAATCCAAGTGATTCAAGCCAGAAAGCGTTTTATGATTATCTGCATCTGGGTCAAGGCACTGCCTTGCCAGAAGCTTTGGTCAATGAATCACATCTGTAAGTTGCATGCTAATCTCCATGATGAAAAGTTTGTCTTCCCTGAAGATAAATAGGTCTTTCAAAGGTAGCTTTGCAGTTGGAGAATATAAACTCCACAAAAAGATATTTTCGTTTGCTAATGACGGACCATTTCACTTTTTTGTTGTTGTTGTTGTTGATGAATGGGCTGTATCCATACATTTAAAAATAGTGTGAAATTTCCTTTACTTTTTTTCTCAGGTATCTGCCTCACAACATTTTAAAGTCTTCTATGGCTTTTATGGATGTTTCCGGGTTACACTTCAAGGCTTCTAATATAATGTTTCACATACTCATTGTATATGGGAAATCATCAATTAATTCATTAAGAAATCAATTTCCTAATATTAAATACCATAGTGATAATCATTGAAAAATCAAGAACTTGGGATTATTAGATGAGCCAGAAGATTTATTTGGGAAGTATCTGTTTATTTGTTTGGGCAGCTTTGTATTTTCATTTTCTGATAAATTTGCAGGTGTATGAAGATATCAGGTAAAGAAGTTAAGCCTATGCAAACAAGTGATGATACTTTTACTTACAGTTTTTCTCCTTCCTATTTTATATTGTTTTTATGTCAGCTTTGTTAAGGCATGATTTACATGCAAAAAAATTCACCAATTTTAAATGCACGAGTTGATGAGTTTTGACAAATGTATACAGTTGGGTAAGCATGACCACAATCATGATCCTGAATATTTGCAGCTTCCCATATAGTTCCCCGGCATCTCTTTCCAATCAGCCATTTCCCTCAACCTAATGACACTGGCCACCACCAGGCTACTTTCTATTACCATAGTTTTGCATTTTCTAGACTATCCATATCAGTGGAATTAAGAAATGTGTACTCTTTTGTATCTGGCTTCTTTCACTTAGCATAATGCTTTTGAGATTCACCCATGTTGCTGCAATTATCTGTAGTTCACTCCATTTTTTTGGTTAACAGGATACCACCATATGGATAGATGAGGATTTGTTTAGCTGTTTAACAGCTGATGGAAATTGTGATTGTTTTATAATTTAGGTATTATAAATAAAGCCCTTACAAACATTTGCACAGGTATTTTATGTGAACACATATTTTTATTTTACTTGGGTAAATACCTAGGAGTGGGATGGCTGGGTTACATGGTAACTATATGTTTGACTTCATAAGAAACTGCCAAACTATTGTTTCACATGCTCACCAATGTTAGGTATTATCAGTCTTTTTTTATTTTAGTCATTGTAGTAGGTGTGAAGTGGTATCTTATTGTACTTTTGATTCGAATTCCCCTAATGAAAAATGATGTTGAACATCTTTTTATGTGCTTATTTACCATCTATAGTTCTTCTTTGGTGAAGTGACTGTTCAATCTTTTGCCCATTCTGGGAAGTGGTTTGTCTTCTTATATCACTTATTTTAAAGTGTACAGTGAAGTAGGGAAAACAACATGGTGTAGTCTGGGAAGGTTGACTTTTACATGTCTGCTGCTCCCTTAGGTCTGTGACCAGAGCAGCGACATCTGGTCAATGAGCTCCCATGGCCTAGGGTTTAAACCCTTTAGTACAATTATGAGAATCAGAGTCTTGAACAGATAAGATCCTTTCATATGGCTCTTTAAATACACATCGAGTTTTCTCTTTAAATCTAAAACTCTCTAAGGAACCTCAGGAATCCAGAAATAGTATATTTTCCTTTATTTATTTATTTATTTATTTGTTTATTTATTTATTTATTTTAGCATGTGTTTGTCACACATGGCAGTGAGGAGTGGTTTTCAATACAAAATGCTCTTAGTTTACTACTTCAGTGACTCATAAATCTGTTGCTTGTAGTTTTCTACACCTCCAATTCGTGTGACTTATAAATATCTTTATGGTTTCTTATAAGTAAAGCCACAAGTTATCCACTCTCCAGAAGCAAGGACAGGGCAATTGTGACAGTTTGAATTTGATGAATCCCAAAAGGAGATTATGATTTTTACCTAATCCATTCCTGTGGGTGTGAGATTCTTTGATTGCATTAGATTCTGTTAAGGGACCTTGATTAGATCATTTGATTAAATCGGTTTTGATTGGACTGCCTCAGTGAGGCATGACACAGGTTGGTGTCTGCCCTCTTGCTGGGTCCTGAGAGAATGAGGACTCAGAAAAAAGAAGCTGCCATTTTGATTCTGCCATGTGAGAGAAAGGAGAAAATAGAGAGAGAGTGGTCTCCAGGTTTGCCTATCTATAGATGAGCTCATGGAGAGAAGCTCCAAGAGGCTGAAAGAGTTCCCAGAGTCTGGAATCAACTAAGCACAGAGATCTGGAAAGAGGCCCCCAAGGGGCTAGGCCCACAGAGCAGTTCAAGGCTGAGGAGACAAATCCTGCCAAATGCCTGATTGCCACCTGGCAGGATGTTAGGATCACCAGTGTCTGACTTTGGTGAGAAAGCATCTCTGCTGATGCCTTGATTTGGACATTTCAAGGCCTTAGAACTGTAAGATTTTCCCCTAATAAAATTCTCATTATAAAAGCCAACCCAATTCTGGTACTTTGCATTGGCAGCCCTGTGGCAAACTAAGACAGCAACCAAAACATATTGGTATATTACAAATATGATGCAATAAACTCTGACTACTTTGTTCACTGTTGAATCCTAAGAGCCTAGGCAGTACATGACACATGTAAGATTATTAAATGAATATTGAAAGGAGAAAAAATGGTGTAGCATCAAGAATGCAGAAATTAAAGATTCTGAGTGTTAATCCTCCTTCAAACACTTCCGCATCATGCAAAAGCCATTTGATACTTATCAATCTGTCCCATTATTAGTAAATATTTTATTTATACTGCACTGAAACATTCTTAAGACCTTAGAGGGAATTAAAGTCATAGCATGATTGAAAGAATTTGAACTTCAGAGCCAGATACATCTGGATCTAAATTCAGGGAGTTACACCCAATATAGTGCTATCTTTTGTAAAATGAGTATATACTGAATTACTGAATGGAATAATGTACAAAAAAATCACTGAGACAAATTCTTGGCACATTGTTGATATGGATTATTTCTAGTAAAAGTACTTATAATACTGATGACAACCTTTTGCAGATTCTAGAGATCTTCAGATAATCCTCAAATTATGAATTGGTTGTTTCCAGGTGTTTGTAACTAAGAATACTCCTCTTCTTCCCTAAGAGTATTTTGTAAATTAATAGTAGGTTTACATACTGACATACACTAGTAAATTTAACCCATAATGGAACTGGAAGTCTGTATAAAGTCTAAAATATTATAAAATTTGAAATTATTCTAGGAACTAATTTTATCAGTCATGTAAACTCTATTCTCTTGATAAACTTTGGAGTTCATATTGGACCATAAATATTGTTTATGCCCCAATGCTTATCTGCAACTTATATGTAGTTTTTAAGGAGATTACTCAAAGAGAGGGGTGCTGTTAAAAGGGGAAAGTGATGACACAGCCCTCAGTGCAGGAGGCTGACCCAGACATTTCTCTCCTTCAAGATACAGAGCCTCTTTCTCTTACTCTCCTACCCTTAGGGGTTGGGAGGCAAAAATAGGAAGGAAGATAGAGTGTGGTTGACATCTATGTTTTTTACCTGAACAATGTTACTGTCTCATTATTTTGAAAACCATCTCCTTTTCCTAAAATAAACACATTTTGCTTGTATTTTAGTTGAGTTGACACCATGCTTCCATCCCTAACATGGGTACCCAAAACCCGTGCTTGGCTAGTCAGAATTTCCCACTTATCCACCACACAGATTGTTTCAAGGATGGGCATATAGCCCAAACTGCACAAAACAGTGATCTATGCATGCACTTTGTGCTACCTGTCTTCAAAAATATGTTCTCTTCCCATCGGGTTGGTTGGCTGATCTGATGTAAGTTTTCATCTACCAGCATATGAAATAAGTCTATTGAAAGATGTAAAGAGACATGGACTCACCTATGCCGGTACTTCTTAGTATTATGAGTGAATAAAATCACCTTTTCCTTGTTTTATTTCCCCTTAAGCTAGTTTTTATGTTTTAGGCTAATTTGAGAAGTATTTCAGTCACTTGGTATCAAAAAATGACATAAGGAGTTAGAAGGTTCCATCAAAAACATGCCTTTTAAGTCAAGATGGAGGGGAGCCATGGAAAAGCTTTATCTGAGCTGAGAAATTTTCAGTCTTATACTTTGCAGCAAAGTGTGTGTTAAATTATTGCCTATTTTACTTATAGTTAAGAATGTGTACCTGCTTTGGGGAAATTAGAAGAAAAAATCATATTTCAGAGTGACTTGGCTATTTCATATAGTTTTCCATAAATATTAGACAAAATGGACAAAGTTAACTTGCCTGAAAATGAGGGAAACTATTTCTGCTGTGGCCTGCAGTCTATGATGATTGTCAGTCAAAAAAAAAAAAAAATCACTAGCCTCATTGGATTTAAGGTGCTAATTTATTTGCCCCAAACTAAAGTCATTATGAGCAAGGGAGGGAGACAGGAAATAGAGTGAAGGATCTCTGAGGATATAGAAAAAGCTATGGAACTGAAAGGAAATTTCTGTTTTCTACTACTTTACCATAATGTCTCTGTCATTTATTCCCTACCTGACAAAAATAAAAATTATTGCTAATACACAGATCCATCCCATGGGTGTAACCGCTGAGTGAGAAGCAAGTTAATATTGCATAATTAACATAGCACTTTGTTTAGCTGGCAGAGACTACAGTGAAAGCAGTGAAGGTGAGGGCTAGCAGGTTGGACAGAGCATCAAGTACATTGCTAAGCAGTGGGGACACCCAGGTCTGGGTATTCACAAAGACCATGCTTGGAAAATGTGTCTGAATTTACTGACTAGCCCATGGAGTGAACAAAATTGAAAGCAGTCTGATATTATTTTTGACTAAAGCCTGGCAAAATAAGGGTCTGTGTTTGCTAAATACTTAGGGCATGTGTCAGAAGTCCCAAGCCACATCTTCAGAGAGTGGAATGCACTGCCCAAGAAGGAAACTCTCCTAATGCCATAATCATATGTGGCATTGACAATAGTCAAGAAAGATGTTCCTGGAGTGCCACAGTAGGAGTCCTTGTTAAGGTGCTTGCTCCAACTTCCTGGACCTAAAGGTGAAGACAGAAAGGAGAT
>PVKH010023888.1:0-13760 GCA_004027955.1 Chaetophractus vellerosus
GAAAATTTTCTCAAACTTTTGCTGACGGTTTCTAGGCAGCATTTGGCTTGGATTCCGTCTCGTAAACAAACGATTCCCGCTAAGGCCTGTGGGACCTCACCATTGAAGTGGTTTTCCAGGGACTCTTGCAAGCTGGCCTGTGTCTTGGAGCACAGCTGGCTCACAGCTTCATGTTTCTTTGTCAGCCCTGTCATCGCACTGCCCAGGCTCTCCAGCTCAACGGAGTGGTACTTGCGGCACAAGCTATTAAGATGTTCTTGGGTTGAGCTGATGTCACCTTGCTGACTTTGAAGTTCTTTTTGTATTTCCTACAGAATAAAAGTATATTATCACATTCACAAGAAGTACTCCATCTCCTCTCCTGTAGTATTATTTATTTTAATCTGAAATTGATGCTAACGTACCCCACTCAGCTGTATATAAATTTTGGTGCGATTATTTTGGAGCATTGGACTATATATGATAGATCTGTATTAATCTTTTCAGAATTTTGCCTTAGTTTTCATTGGGATCAACAGCAAACAGCTGCTGGGAGGCAGCTGGAATTTGGGTTCTAGTCCGGCACTTAAAGCAAAACGAACAGCTGCTTATGGATTCTAGCCCACTATCTTGGGTTTGATCAATTCATTAGAAACTATTAATGGAGTCAACCTCCTAAGTCTACATTGGTGCTACTTGGGTTTTTTTTTTCTTTCTTTCTCAGAGCCACAGACCCAAATGTAGGTCCTTAACCTCAAGTATAGTAAGAAAATATACTTGAAGAGAACCTATGTTGAAAAGTCAACTCAATGGCCATATGCCCATCCTATATAGTCTACATCATCTTGTAGGAGTCTATTTTGTGTCATCTGTGAATATGGACAGCATGGACCTGGAGCTTCTTCTCAACTGCTTCTGTTCAGTATATCTTGTCTAGATTAAAGCAGTGATACTGATCAATACAAATAATTAAATATGGAAAAAACTATTTGGCATGCATGCATGCAAATTCATGGAAAGTCTAAAAGGACTTCCATCAGCTCTACAATTTTATCAAAAGAATATTAACAAGCATGGCCTATGGCAAGCCCTACAGAGACACATGCTTTCAGTTTCTTGTTTGTAATTATTCTCCTTCGATTTCTTACCACATGCATTCAGTTCTTCATCCGTTTACTGTTTGGCTGTGCATTAAACCATGAACTGTGTGTCTGATGCTAACATTGATACTCCAGAGCTGAGGGTTTATTTTTGACTGCAGTCACCACAAAGCAGGAGACGATCAACATTCAAGTGTAAACACGGAATGACAGCTTATTACCTACCTTTACTTTTTTCAGCCCTTCACAAGTCGCAGCTTGAGCACAGTTCAACAAGGATTCTTCCAGTTTTGACAGCCAGGTTGTTATGTCATTAACAAATTTCTCCACCTGTGTAGTCTGAGCAGTGAAATCTCTGAGGGTTCCTTTTGCTACTTCAGTTATTTCTTTGGCATGATCCAATTTCTGCCTCAGGTCTGCTTCAATAAACTAAGTATTAAAGAGAGTTCATTCAAATATGTGAAGACCAGAAGAGCTTTTCATTCAGTAGGAATTCTGCTCATTCACAGCTGACTTGTCAAAAACACCTAAAACGTCTACACCAATGTTCACAGCAAGTGTCAGTCACAACAGTCAAAAGGAGGACACAAACCCAGTGTCCACTGACAGATGAATGGATAAACAAAATGTGGTACAGCCAATCAATGGAATATTACTCAGCCATGAAAAGGAATGTATAAAAAGTTCCAATATATGCTACAACATAGAGGAACCTAGAAGACATTATGCTGAGAGAAATGAGCCAGACAGAAAAGGACAAATAGTGTATGATTCCCCAGGGATGAAAGATCTAGAATGGCAAATCCAAAAAGGCAGAAAGTAGATTAGAGATTACAGATAGGGGAGAGAGAATGGGGAGAGATTGTTTAACATTACAGAGCTTCTGTCTGAGGTGACAAAAGGTTTCAGAAACAAATGATGATTGCACAGCATTGTGGATATAATTAACTCTGCTGAATTGTACTCTTAATAATGGTTAAAATGGCAAATTTTATGCTATAGACATTTTATCACTATAAGTATTTTTTTAAAAAACTAAGGCTAACCATGAAAGATATCTTAAATGCTAATATGACTGTTCTAAGAAGGCAAATCAGTGGCCACAAATTGCCAAGCATTTTAAGTGAAGGAATAATGGAAATAGAGAGGGTTTTAGTTAATCTAAGGAGCCAAAGTGGCAGTTTCAAATGAAGTTCCAGGGGATAATGGTGACCGCTTTCTGAAAAGGAACTAGACCTGCACTGAGCTACCCAGGAGGTAACCAAACACCTGCTCTTAATTCTCCCTGGGAAATACTCACACATTTTATCCCCTGACGCAACCACCGAGTGGGACAAACACCACTGTAGGATTTTGTCATAAATCACCTTTATCTGTGTCTCCCACTGCCCTTTTAAAATAGTCAGCTCTTCTGTGCTCCCATTTCCACAATTAAAACATCCAGGGCCATTTAATAATTAAACCGTTGAACTGAATACAAAGTTAAGGTTTTTTTTCTTGCCCCAGCTTAGATCGGCTGCCAGCAGGAAGCCTGCAGTGGGGAAAGGGTACATTGCCCCTTTTCCTCTTTCATCACCTTATTTCTTATTTATTTACTTATTTATTCATTTCTCCCCTCTCCTCTGTTGTCTGCACTCGCCGTCTGATCTCTTTGTCTGTTCGTTGTGTGCTCTCTGTGTCTGCTTGTCTTCTTTTTTAAGGAGGCACCGGGAACTGAACCCAGGACCTCCCATGTGGGAGAGAGGAACCTAATTGCTTGAGCCACATCTGCTCCCTGCTTGTTGTGTCTCTAGTTGTGTCTCCCTGTGTCATCTCATCGCATCATCTTGCTGCGCCAGCCTGTTGAGTTAGCTCGCCGTCTTGCTTGTCTTTAGGAGGCACAGAGAATCGAACCCGGGACGTCCCATGTGGGAGGCAGGAGCCCAACTGCTTGAGCCACATCCACTCCCCCATCACTCTATTTCTATGCCTGACTTCAGCTTGCTGCCTGCAGCTCTGAGCCCTGTGGTGAGGGGTTTCTTATCCTCCGACAATGTTGTGAGCCGGCACCTGCACTTTTAGAGGAGGCTCCCCTCCTTGGCTCACAAGCCGTCATCTGTGGGGTCTTCCAAGACTCCCCCATGTCTGAACCTCGCATCTGGCCAGCTATCCCATTCTGGCATGGATCCTGCAAGGACAAGCCACCCAAAGCCATCACTTCTCCTTTGCCCAGTCCACCAGCAGCTAGCCAGCCCGCCCCCCCATCCTTCTGTTTCTGGGGGAGTTAGGTACTACACGCCCGTGTCCACCTGCTCCGGGTGGGACAAATGCCACCCTCCTCACTAGGCTTGACGGCAGGCAAGGGCACGCCCACACCTCTTCCTTGAGCACGTGCAGGTGTGTGGGGAAGGTTCCAGAGCCCAGCAGTCACTGTCTCCCAAAATCCTGCCGCAGTCCTCATTCTGCCTTAGTCCGACGGCTGCCCATTGACAGCCTTGACACAGATGGGGTGGACCAAGCCAGGTAGATTGCTCAGTGAGACGGAGAAATAAGGACAAAGGCACAAGAGGAGGAGAGAACATACAGAGAAAACCCACGAGGGCGGCTACAAAATTAGAGGCTGAAGTGATGCAGCGGAGTCTGTGGTGCTGGCAGCCAAGAGACCCCCAGACCCTGTCACCCCTGGGCCCTGGCACTGAAGTTGCTCAGCCCTGCTCTACCCGTCCTGTTCATGGCTCCCGAGAGAGACACTGGCCCCGGCGATGCCTCAAACCCAAGAGCCGAGCCAGTGAATCAGAAAAATACCAATAAGAATGTCCAGAGCCCTCCAGGCTGCAGCTTTTCCTGTCTAAGAGGACAATGGCCCATGAGATGAGCTGGCTGGTAAAGCTTCCAAAATTTAATGAGCAAACCAGAGAACCCATCCTATTATCACCTTTGAGTCCGAAATACACTATGCATGCTGGCACAAGGAACTGCAAAGACGTTTTTATTTTATGCCCCATGTCTGATAAAGTCTACCTGTTTGTTTGGAATTATATTAATGACGACAGCAATGATTATATATGTATATATATAGGATATATATGTATATGTGTATGTACGTGGTGTGTGAAGAGAGACCGCGACAGACACAGATTAACCAGGTGCCTTGTCTATACTAGCTATTAAAAACCCGATTCAGTGCTTACCTGAAGGTCTGGTGGCGTGTCGGGATTTTTAGTTAATTCTTTAAGGTCATTAACTTTGGAATGAAGTTCTTCCAGTCTCAAAGTTTTGTTTTTAACTTCCGACTGCCAAAATAAAAGACACAAGGGAAAACCAGAACTAATTGAAACATTGACACGGCATACTGGGTAATTTCGAGAGCACGTCTTGTCAGAATATCCTGACTTTAAGCCAGTGTAAAAAAATACCCACCTATTTCATTTTCAGAGGGCTGTGGGTTATGAAAGTGGGGAAATGTCACAATTAACTTTCACTTGGTGGAATGTGAGGGAGTATGTGGAATTTCCTTCCTGCCTGCCTCCCTCCTCCTTTTATTAGAGAAAAAAAAAGCTCCTGGAAAAAATTAAACGCTGCCCTACAGTCTTGAGTCAGTGGGGATTTTTATGGACTGTCATTTATTCACTAACAGCAATGCCTCCGGTTACTATGGCAACATTAAGCCCTTGAAGAAGTATTTCTAAACAAGAACAAAACAAGCAAGTTACATACCCCGATGATGCGCAATACAAAAGAAGCCTGTAAAATAAACGTTTTAAGGATGTTAAAACAGAAGTCATGTTAATTAGGAAACTGACATCTACTATTTTGCCTTTCTTTGGGGAGGGAGGCGCTGAACGGACACTAACTCAAAAAGAGGAAAGAACAGCCAAAGAATCACCACTGAGCAAATGAGACGCTCTAAATCTTCATTAGTTATCTGGGGCCCTGAGGAAACATTTAATAAATGACTCCTCTCGACTTCAAAACGGTATTTCGGCACGTTGTGGGCACTAACAAACCTCCCCCGATGCCTTCAATCCGCTAAGTAATTTACTCCCCTAGTAAGAGGTGATGAATGGCTGCCAGGCCCAGCGCCTTCCTCCAGAAGCAGGTCTGTAATTAAAGACTCAAACACTCCCGGACACTTCTTCTCTGCGCCGAGCAGTTAATGAACTATGGACCTTAGTTATGAAAAACTTAGCAATATTGGTTCCTCTATTTTAATAAATATCCCATGCTAATGCAAGACATTAATAATAGGGGAAAGTGTGGCTGGGGGCAGGGGCATGCTCTACTTTCTGTACTTCTGTAAACCTGTAAGTGCTCCAAAAATAAAACTTATTATTTAAAACAAGGAAACAAAAGCCATGCCTGTTGGGGACTGAACTACATGGGATCCTTGGATCTTGAGGTCAGTGACGTACATGTTAGCAACTGATTCTCAATTTGTAGCATTTACCAATTCCCATGGTATGAATATTCCCGCCAGAGCCCATTTCTAGCTACGATGTGATGTCACGGCACCTGGAGCTAGAAGACCTGTGGTTTCACACAATTCCCCAGTATTTCCACCATGCGGTATAACAGGTAGAAATAACTCCCCAGCCAAGGGCATGGCAATATATAGAATAATAATTAGGAAGTGATGTTTTATGATTTTATCACCTTTGTTTTTTTTTTTAAGATTTATTTTATTTATTTATTTTGTCCCCCCTCCCCCCGTTGTTTGCATTTGCTGTCTGCTCTCTGTGTCTGTTCTTTGCGTGCTCTCTGCGTTTGCTCGTCTTCTTTTAGGAGGCACTGGGAAACGAGCCTGGGATCTCCCATGCGGGAGGGGGGTGCCTAATCACTTGAGCCACATCCGCTCCCTGCTTGTTGAGTCTCTTGTTTCATTTCCTCATTGTGTCTCCTTGTTGCGTCAGCTCACTGTGCTAGTCCGTCACGTCAGCTCATTGTCTTGTTCATCTTCTTTAGGAGGAACCAAGAACTGAACCTGGGACCCCCCTTGTGGTAGGCGGGTGCCTAACTGCTTGAGCCACATCTGCTTCCTGTTTTTTAATATAATTTATTTAACTGTGAATTTATGTAATTTGCTTTTTAATAGTGGTCGAATTTGACACTGGCTCACAAAAGTCCAGAAAGTTTAACAGTGACGTTTGCAAGCAGGTACAAGCACAATCCAACACACACTTCTGTAGACCTGCGATGTTACTTTAACACTGGAGACGTCACAGCCTCTGTCACTCCTGACTCTACTTTTAGTCTGGGTGGTTCCTACTACTTTAGATTGCCCTTAGAAGTTGCAATTAGGTGATATGACTTTGCAGCGTTCTTTGGGTCAAAGACAGCTGGATAATTCAGGTATGCATTTGACTGCTCAGTCAATCATTCACGTCTCTGTCAATTCCCTGCATGTACCAGGCCCAGCGCTGGGCACTGAGAATTCCACGGTGAACAGTCTCTGCTCTCACTATGAGCTCAGTCCACTATTTGCTTTGCAAAGTAAGCATCTCTCATCACTCTTTATTCTCATACCCTGCTTCAGATTTCACCATAGCCCTTATTAGTCCCCAACATTTAATATACACAAACGTATATTGGCATGTAAATCATGTAAATTCCATGATAGTCAGGACTTCTTTTTACTACTATATTTTCAGGGTCTAAAACAGTGTCTGACATATATTAGGTGCTCATTAAGAATGGATAAATGAAGGCAAGAGATGCACATAAAAGGAGGTTAGAAGAGGTTGGTGACTAGTACTTTAAAGAGTCAGCACCTTCCTGAACTAGCCTGCGACACTCCACTCTGCCACTTTTTTCCATTTTTAAAGAGGAAGTGGGAAGAGCCCAGGAGCTAGCTCCATGGTCAGCACCTGGGAAGTGCTCAGCCGACATGTAGATGTGAATGAACAAAAGGTAGGTACTTTTTATATTGTTAAATGACAAAATATTTTCAATTCATTTTTCAAGTAGGAAGGGGCTATATTCTCAGATGAATGAGAAAAAATTATAGATTTTACGGACTTTTATTTTCCTACAAGTACTTAAGTAAGGAGCCTCAACTTAGAAGTGAAAAAAATGCAAAAAAAACTTTTATCCACAGCCTATTTAAATTTCAAGGAAGTAATGAAAGATAGGTACGAGTTTTGCAATGCTCATATGTGTCTCTGAAAGGAATATAAATCTTAGTTAGTAAGAAAGTAAAAAGACAACCACAGGTAGGAGAAAACAGTTTCAGAGAGGGGCTTAATATCCAGAATAAACCAAGAACATTTACAATGCAACAACAAAAAGACAGCTAATCCAATTAAAAATGGGCCAAGGATTTGAACAAACGTTTCTCCAAAGAAGATAAGCACAAGAAAAGATGCTCAATACCATTAGCCATCAGGGAAATGTAAATTGAAAGCGGTAGTTACCACTTCACACCCACTGGTGTGGTTATTATTTTTCAAAAAGGAAAATAAGTGTAGGTGAAGCTGCAGGAAACTGGAATTGCATTGTTAGTGGGAAAGTAAAATGGTGCATTACGGTGGTGGTTGCTCAAAAAGTATAATTTCAATATGACCCAGCAATTAACTTCCAGGATAGACACACCCATAAGAGTGAAAACAGGGTCTCAGACAGATACTTATAAACCAATGCATATAGCAACATTACTCACAAGAGCCAAATGTTGGAAACAATCCACGAGTCCATCAAGAAATGAATGGATAAGACAAAATGTGGTACCTACACACGATGGAATATTATTTGGCCCCAAGAAAGAGTGAAGTTCCGCAACACGGAAGAACCTTGAAATCACGGTCAGTGAAATAAGAAGGCACCTAAGGACAAATACTGCATGGAAGCACTTTTAAGAGATGACTAGAAGAGCAAATTTGCAGGGATAGAAAGAAGATTCGAGGTTACCGGGAGGGTGAGGAGGAGGTGGGGGTGGGGGAGAATTTGTAAAAAATTTTTTGAAAAGCCGTATCCAAAAACATCTCATCTGTAGATCCATGTAAACATAGACAAGGACAGTTTTTCATAATTTGCCCAATAATACATCACAAGCTCATTCTACATTAAGCGTGGCGGATTTACCTCAAATTCTTTAAGGAATTCTTCTGTTTTGCGGCTGTCCTTCAGGTTGCTGATGCTTTCTGAGAGCCGTGGAAAAGAGCTGTTGGACCACCCGTCGATCTCGTCCTTACTTGCAAGCACATCTTCCCAAATATTCAGGCTCACTCTCAGCCTGTCCATGTTCTCCTCAATTCTCTCCGATACCTAGGGCGGAAGAAAGAAGCCAGGCCATTAATAGTCAGAGGCTTTAAAAGGCTCACCCCCCCCCCACCAAAGTACTAAGCAAATCAATGCTTCCCAGATCATAACATCATATTCTTATCGAAAAACAAATCCTTACAAAATCGGCATATGCTAATCAGCGTGCCCAAATCAAGTTAGCGCTAGGTTATCGAATAAGCCGTTTCTGCCATTGGAAGAGTTGCATGAATTTCTGAAAAACTCCATTTTTCATTTGTAAATTGGAATGCAAATTTGTAAATTATTGTAAACTATTCAAGTCTATGATACCTCCCTGTAGGGTGAAACAGAGGTCTGTGCGGGACACTGTTTGCAATACTGATGAAGTTGTGTAGAAACGGGTCTTAATTAGGTTTGAACATATCTAAAGAATTAGTAAATGCATAAGAAATCAAATAACTTTTCACATTCAAAATTCAGTGTTATCGCTTAATGCTCTTCTTATAGTAAGAATGTCTTTTTAAAAGTGGAGGCAGAGAGGGTTTTCTGCAGGTCAAAAATTCTTTGATTGTAGAACACAAATATCAATGTCTAGCTTTAGTAATTTAGCTCAAGTAAGGGCACACACTGTAAGATAAACTTCTGAATCGAGATATCGATAATAGGAGTGGTAACATAATCGCTGAATTTCTGAACTGGAAGGTACTGTAAAATCTTCATAGGTAGAGATGCAAAGTTCCGGAGAAGTCAAGTGACTAGTTTTCTGGACAGAAAGCTTGTAAGTAAGAGAGCAGGAACTAAAGCCACAGGCCCAATACTTTTCAATCAATATTATAGGCTTATTACTTTAAATTATTATACATTAAAGTTTAATATCCTATAGGATGCTTATAGATTATTCTATTTTTATCTGTAATTCCAGAGTTTAGAGAAGAAAAACGGAGTTATAATTAGCTATGATTGGAGCTAACAGGTTAAGTTCTAGATAATCTACCCAGAAGTTTTCACAAGCAAATAAATTTTTGCTATTTCTAAACTTTCAGCAAACACCATTTTTCTTCAGGAAAGTTAAAGGTGGACTCCACATCGCTGGATGATCCTTTGCTCCCAAAATGTGTTTGGTGTTTTGAACTGCTCCTCGACCCCCGGGACCATCTTACGTCCAGCCATCTGTCCACAGTGCTCTCCATGTCTGTTTTCACCAAGATGAAGTCACCGCTGTGGATTTTCTTCAGCTCAGATAGCAAGTGTTTTCCTTTACTGGTAAAATTATCCAACTCTTTCTGCTTCTCATTCATCTCATTCTTGGCAGCTTCATGCTGTGGACATAAGTGTTTCCTTAATTAATAAAAGAATTGGTGATAAGCCAAAAGTCTAAAGCCATTTGACCCTAAGAAATTTAATTCATGGTTGACCTCATACAGAAGTTAGTGATAATGATAACCTATGTGTAAATATAATATACATATATATGCACAATATAAATATATGTAAATGTGTATACACACACACACACATAAAGTTTCTTGAATTGCTAGAATCCCATGATATCAGTATTCCTGGAAAAGAAAAAGTTGGGCTTATCAGTTCGAGCTAAATGGCCTGAGAAGAAGAGCTGTGCAAGGAATTGCATTAGGGATAAAAAATAGATGTACTAAAGCAGTCTACCAAAATATATAAATCTTAAATTATTACCTTAGATAAAGCCCGTTTAAGGCTCTCCTGATCTTTTATAGTAGTTTTGGCTACAATCACACTGCTGGTATCTTCTAGGACTTTAGTTACAGCTGACTTCAAGTTCTGGTACTCTCTCATTAAGTCGATAAGGCCACAGCACTGGCCCTGGCTGTAATGATTCAAGAAAATACACAGTTTATTGCCACGTCTCAGGAAAAGGAAGAGTGAGAGGGATGCACTGAGGCTTCTGTTTACTTGTTTTGGTTTTATGCACATGGATATCCAACTGCTCCAGCACCATTTGTTGAAGACTATCCTTTCGCCATTAAATTGTCTTTGCATCTTTGTTGAAAAGCACTTGACCGTGTATGTGTGGGTCTCTTTTCTGAGCTCTCTATTTGTTCCACTGATCTGCATATTTATACTTTAGCCAATACTGTACTGAAGCCAAGTAGTGTGAGTCTTTCAATTACTTTCCAAAATTGTGTTATTCTAGATTCTTCACTTTTACATATAAATTTTAGAATCACCTGTCATTTTCTAAAAGACAATCCTGCTGAGATTTTGAATGGGATTTTATTAATATAAATAAGACTTTCAAGATAAGAAAACAAAGAACAGCCCCCCCCCAAAAAACCCCAGCCAACTTGAACAGAAGATATACAGATGACAAATGGCATATGAAACTATACTCATTATCATTAGGGAAATACAAATTAAGACCACAATAAAATATCACTACATATCTATTTGAATAGCTCATAAACAAAAGAAAATCTGACAATAGCAAGTGCTAGAAATGATGTGAAGCAATTGGAATTCTCATACACAGCTGCTGGGAGTGCAAAATGGCACAATGGCTTTGGAAAATAGTTTGGTGGTGTCTTGTAAGTCAAACATACCCTTATCATACAACCCACTTCTAAGAATTTGCCCATATGGGGAAATGGATGTGGCTCAAGCAGTTGGGCGCCCACCTAAAACATGGGAGGTCCCAGGTTTGGTTCCTGGTGCCTCCTAAAGAAGATGAGCGAGACAGTGAGCCAATGTGATGGGCTGGCGCAAAAAGGTGACGCAACAAGATGATGCTATGAGATGATACAACGGGGAGACACAACAAGGAAACACAATGAGAGATACATCAAGCAGGGAGTAGAGGTGGCTCAAGTGATTGGGCACCTCCCTCTTACATGGGAGGTCCCAGGTTTGGTTCCCAGTGTCTCCTAAAAGAAGATGAGCAGATATAGAGAGCACAAAATAAACAGACACAGATAGCAGAAAGTGAGTGCAAACAATGAGGGAGGCAGGGAGAAATAAATAAAATAAAATCTTAAAAAGAAATTTGCCCAAATGGAAAGAAAACTTTATGTTCACATATGAATGTTTGTTGGAAGCCTTAACCATCATCACCCAAACTGAAAGAACCCAAATGTCCGTCAATTGGTGAATAGATAAACTATGGTAATTCACTGGAATTATAAAGAATGAACTAATATATATAACAACATACATTATGCTAAGGAAAAAAAGCCAGATGCAAAAGGCTACATCCTGTATGACTCCATTCAGATGTCATTCGGAAAAAAGACAAAACTATAGTGACAGAAACATAAGGGAATTTTTTGTGTTTTTTTTTATTTGATTTATTTCTTTTTTCAGGAGGGAATTTTTCGAGGTTGGTGGAATGTTTATCGTGAAATTTGATAGTTGTGATAGTTACATTACTATTAGTTTGTCAAAACTCACAGACCTGTATGATGCTAAAAAGGGGACTTGTACTGTATGTAAATTATACATCAATTAAAAACAAACAAAAAAGCAAAAATAAAATCATTATTAAGGTTCTGACTTTGACGGTGGCACTTTCGAACTGTTGCCAACTCCTGCGTTTAAACATCCACTTATTTGCTATCTCAAAGCCACATCCTCCATAAAGTTCGTAGGACTAACTTTGTAGTGTTACTAAAGAGATACAGAACACCTATCATGGAAAAAGATATTCAACTCTTGTTCACAAACCCACACAAATCGACAGGCCCCATGCTACAAAAAGAGCGCTGAAAAATCAGGACTTACTTTTCATGAATGAGTTTTTTGGTATCATCCCAGGTGACTTCCAAACGGTTTATCTCTCTGTCCACCTCAGGTGCAAAAGCCACATCTTTCTGGGCAATTTGTTTGGCTTTGTCTTTCAACCAACACAGTTCGTGCTCATGAGAATTCAGCTCATCTTCCAACTGATTAAAGGCTCTCAGCCTGGGAATCAAAATGCTCTGTTATTTTACTAGAGGTGGTAAGCTATTTCCCATCCACAAGCACGATGTGTTCATATAACAGACATGTAAAACGATGGCAAAACTCTTAACACAGCAATTGGGTTCATGGAGATCAACTGATGAAGACACTTTTCAAGTTAACGTTGCAGAGCAAGTCGGATTATAACTCAGAAAGCAGTTACAGTCATTCCTACTATTCACCCTCGACTTTAATTCTGTGTTCTCTTTCTACTTTGCCTTGATGCCGTAAGGCTAGGGCTGACTTTGTAGGATGCAGGTGAGGACATACTGCAGTCGTTAGGAAGCAATCTTTCTGAGCCATCAGTGCAATTCATGTAAAATAATATTTAAGGATCACACAGCTGTCTCGTTCGAAATATAATCAGCCTTTTGACCTCTTTGGGGGAGAAATTTAGCTTAAATTACCTGCAGTACAGGAAAGAAGGGAAAATGATCATTTTTGGGTCCCTGTGATGGTTAGGCTAATGTGTCAACTCGGCCAGGTAATTGTGTCCAGGTATTAGGTCCAGCAAGCACTGGGCTAATTGTAATACAAGAGCATTTATGGACTTCGATCACCAGTGAGTTTACTGCACGGATGGCTGATCACATCTGCATCTATCAGGGAAATTGGATCAAGAATGGATGACATTTTTATCCAATCAGTTGACTGCCTTAAAAGGGAAGTGATTTCCACATTCAGAGAGAATTTCCCAGCTCGTCGTTTGACAGCCAACTTCTCCCAGAAACTCATCAAGGACCTGCGAAACCTGGACTTGTGCATCCCCACGGTCACGTGACAGACTCTTATAAAATCTTATATTATTGACAGATATCTCCTTTTGATTCTGTTTCCCGAGAGAACCCTGACTAAAACAGTCCCTGATATATTACTATTTGAGTATTTGTAAAAAGCAGCTACGTAGAGGTAGCTTTTGACTCTTTGATTCCTTGCGTTTACGTGCAGTGCAGTAGCACTTATAAACCAAGTATCCATTCTTTATCTCATTTAATTCCCAAAGCAAAGTGGCTGGGGGCAGTGTACTGTTATCCCCATATTATATCCCCTTCTCTTCTCACGGAGAGGAGGTTCTATTAAGAAAGAGAAATAAGATTGAAAAGAAGCCTACAGCATTAGGAAAAAAGAGACATTACTTTTCAAATTTCCTGGGGGAAAATATCTTCAGCCCCTTTCCTTCTCTGTTTGCTTGCTCATGCAATGAATCCCTAACTTTGTTAAACACATTGCTTCCTCCAAGCCTACCAGTGAGCATTAAAAGTAATCGAAGAGACCCACTCTGCCAGGCTGACTGGTTCTACTTTAAATGAATGAACGTGAATCTCAACTGGCCAATCAACACCTTACTAAGCTCCAGAAGTATCATTTCCTCTCTACAAAAGAGCCATTTCTTTCTTTTCCTCTTCTCCAAAATCCTGCTACCCACTCTCAACTAATGAGCTTACTTGTTCTGGTCTTTAAGGAGGGGCTAGCAACCACCAGGGAGAAATCCCC